>RJWM01042269.1:0-14597 GCA_004363535.1 Dasyprocta punctata | reverse complement strand
TATGCTTCCCATTGGACAGATGAGAAAATTGAGCCTGAAGTGACCCTTTCAATTCCATACAGCTTTTAAGTGGCAGAGCTGGGATTTGATTAGGAGTATTGTAAAATCTATATTCCTACTACTTATGATAACTAATTACTGCAACTATAACCATTATAATTCATCTTACTTCCTTAAAAATTACATGGATTGATTTGTTCTTATGTCCATAATCCTTCACAAGAATTTAACACTTTGTAATAATTTTTAAAATTTCTAATATATACTGTTTTTCTGTCATTTGAAAAGGTTTGATGTAAAAGCACCAAGAATCCTGCAAATAATATAGTATGCCAAATCTATATATATTGTACATATGCTTCTTTTCTAAATTTCTTAAATTAGGAAAAAGTATATATTTTTAGAATAAGTTTCTTTTATATAAAATTATTTGGCAGTGACTGATTTTATCATTGTAAAGTATCTGAAAACATTGCCTGCAATAAAAATGATGTCACACTGTTGTACTACCGTATTCTGCCTATGGGAAGAAGAAAGAGTTACTTATCTGTCCTTTATATCAGATTCTTTGTGAAATGTACAAACTAGTGACATTTTGGGGAGTTTTGGTGGTGATTCACGTACAAAGATGCAAAATTTTAGAATGATTTCTGTTACAAATTAATGAAAGGTATTAGAATGAAAGTTCTTATTTGTGAGTCTTTATTTTCTCTTCCTTTAAATCTTGGTGAATTTCTTTCCCTGGAAACTTCATTTTTTCGTTGCATTAAATACGCAAGTTTTTAGAAAAAAAGAGAAACTTTGTACTTTATAACAGGTTTATATATTTCTGTTCTGTTTGGTGAGTACACAAAGTATAAACTCAGTTACTATCTAATCAATCACTCCAAGTATGTGGGTTTGGCATTGCATAGTGGTTGGTTAATAGCTCTAATGATGTTCTCAGCAGTAGGATGGCTTTTTAGCACGAGTTTCAATCTTCACTAATACTTCTGTGCAACATTCTCTTTTATCATTTTGTCATTTTCCTGATGGATTTCCATACACTGAGATATTTGTAAAATCTATCAACTGTCAATTTTAGGATTACATTTTTGTTACAAAAGGTAAGCTTTCTAAATGTTTCATTTCAAGCTTAAAAATGATTACTTCTTTCACTTTTGTGAGAATCATTTCTTACTCATTATAAAACAGCTTATAAAATCCAAATTTATACTAAATTTCTTTTTCCACAAAGGTAGACAAAAGAATATGTCTTTTGGGTATTTTCAAGTAACTCTATACCCATATTCATGTATTATTCCTCTGAATTGGTAAAGTATAAAATCAAGTTTTAACTTGAAGAAAAAGCTTTTTAAAAGTTCTTGGAATCAGATTAAGGGATATATCTCTAGAAATTTTCCAAAGAATGTATCTATTCCTACCCAGTCTTATTTAACAATTTAACTTACTTATCATTAAATCTACTGAGCCAGTAAATCTACAAGATTAATGCAGAATATAAGAAATCCATTGACTGAGTTACATTTTCAATAAACTGTTTTGGGTACTTTTTGACCAAATATATTAACATAAATATGTGAACATAAAAAGTCTAAGCAAATTTTTTTTTTTTTTTCCAGCACCGGAGATCGAACTCACAACCTCACACCTGCCAGGGCAGGCGCTTAAGCCGCTGAGCCAAACTCCCGGTCCTGGTTTTTTTTTTGAGGCAGGGTTGCACTATGTAGCTCAGGCCGGCCTTGCGCTTGTGTTGTAGCCCAAGCCGACCTCAAACCCACAACGCTCCTCCTACCTCAGCCTCCCGAGTGCTGGGATTAAAGGCGTGCGCCACCACGCCCGGCTAGCAAACATTTCTTGACCCCTGATGAAAATTATTTCATGAACTTTGTTAAAAAGGATAAAGTAGTGTAAATAGTCACGAGGCAAAATGAGATAATTGCAACTTCTATGTCAGAAAACAAAAAAAAAAATTGGAAATAACATCTTTGAAAAATGTAGATTCATCTTCTTTTCTAGTTTAATCTTAACCAAGTGTTGTGAAAAGATAGTGATAGCTATGAACTCTGTAGAAAACAACACACATCCTAAAACCTGTCTGGGTAAGAATTCAAGGTTAGGAACATTGCTTACACTTTCAACTCATCAAATAACAGTAAACCCCACTTCAAAACTTCATACACTCAACTGTTCTTCAAAAACAAAACAAAACAAAACAAAAAACACCCCTACAGTTTTCTTAGAATTGTTGCTATTCTAAAGTTTTTCATGTCCCAACAACCAACTATAATCTTCTGTCAGTCCAATTTCCTCATCCTTGTCAGCTTATTCTATGAGAAGTAATTCCATTGGTCACTTCACATTTTTGCACTTAGCCCTCTTTTAAGAAAACCTTTTTCTCTAAGCCCAGTACTATTACCACCACTCTCCTTAACAGGTCTAAGTCCTCTCTTCCTTATCTCACTATATCCCTTCTGAAAATAACTTACTTTGAAGATCTGTCTGGACTACTTCTACCCTAAGCTGGAAGTGTTGGCAGGAAAAATAAATCTTCAAATAAGTATTTTATTGTCACCACTATTTATGATAGCACTGTTTTCCTCTGATGAAATTCTTTTTGGTCGATTTCCTTTCCCCCTCTTTTTCATTTTTCTTTTCAAACTTATGTTGTTTTCTCCAATCAATTCTTACCTTAGTCATTCATTTGCAGCTAACTCTTCTATTTAAGAAAAGTCAGGAAGAACAAATTATGTCTTAGTCTCTTTTGGCTGCTATAACAGTAATGCCATTGAGTAATACATAGCATAAATTTATTTATTAGATCAGTTAGTTTTCCCATTACTGGAACTGATATAGTACACTCAAAACTTAAAGGAGTAACTGCTTTATTTGACTCACAGTTGCAGGGGTTTCAGTTCATGGTGGGATGGCTCCAAGGCAGAAGCATGGTGGAAAGGTGTGGTGGAGCAATGCTGCTCAATTCGTGGTGACTGGGAAGTAAAGCAAGCAAGCAGCACCAGAAATGAAGGGAGCAGCAACTAGGTATAACACCCGAAGTCATACCTTGACAGCCTGCTAAGATACACCTGAAGTGTGCGTTATTCATCCCTTAGGTGGCTCCCAAGCCAATGAAGTTGACAAACTTAACCATCACATAGCAAATACAACGCCTTAAACCATACTTAATCTCTGAATAAACGCATTGTGAAAACCTTACCTAATATAATACTATCTTGTGTACAATCAAAAAACAATAATCTATTCCCCAAGGTCTTCTACAACTAAAGTCTTCTTTGACCAGAGATGGCAGTGGGAGGCGGGCTGGGAACAAGCTTTCAGATTAAAGCACCTTGGAAATATTTAGTGTTTGTCATGTTTTTAATTTAGACATTTGAACATATTCCCTGCTTCGATAAGGTATACGTGTAATTTATCATTTACTTTTAGATTAGGACAAACAAAAGACCAACAGATCTATTTATATTTTTCACACCAACAGAAGCCAGGGATAAAATTTTCCCTGTACCTGGTCACAGTGGATTGCTTATCCTGAGTGGCTTAGGAAACTATTACTATTATACATGCATATTGACATGTTCTAGAGTCGTAAATTTTCAGATTTTTCTTGTGACACCAAGCAAACAAAATTAGAATAGGCCCCAAATGTCAAAGTAAATATTAGCAAGTCATTTTCATATTTTATAATATGAAAATTAATGGAAAGAAAAAAGAGTTTGAGTAATTTTGAGTGAACTTTTATGAAAATAAATATAAAACAAATTAGAGTGCAATTATTTCTCCTCTTAAGGTTTTTATATCCTGGTGAAGTATAAATCAAAAGGCCCATATATCAGTCTTTAATGATATCCACCTTCCTTGTCCCTTTTCTTCATATTTCAGGTTACATTTTAGGATTTTGGCAACTTTCTAACTACTCCTGGAAACAGTGCATTTTACTGCTTCTCACCAGTAAAGTGACCTTCTGTCAGCAAGAGGTTGATCTCCTGACTGCAAAACAACTGTAACAATAATAGCAATCATCAAAGAGCTTGTTGATTTCTTTTCCCAAAGGCCTGGCTGGTATCCTGGAATAATAGTTAAACCATTTATTTCCTCCTTTGTATTCACTGTCTTCCTCTGTCTCCCTAAATTGGGAAGCATAGATGAGATTTTCCCTATCCAAAGAAACAAAATATAACATGTATAAAATCCTTGCTATGTCACTGTGTCTCACTTCTTGTAATGAATGCTTTCACTCTTTGTGGTAGCTACTTCTGGTTGTGCACTCAATAATCACACCCTTCTTCACAGAAAAATCATTAATTTTGTTTGGTTAGTCTTTTTACATGCACTTAAAGTCTCAGATATTGTTATAGTCTGCACGGGCACCTAAGTCCTTGTGTGCATAATAAGTGGTCCCTGACGCTTACATAGGACTATTGCTCACCATTGAGTGGTTTCTGGGTGGACGTTTGTCACAGTCTCATCAATGAGATGAGATGGATATCTTTTATGTTATGATTTCCTACTAGATAAAAGATGCAATGATTAAAAAAAAAAAAGAAAAGTGTCCAGTGCTCTGTTGGGGGATGTTGCATCAATCAGCATGCAGGCCCTGAATTGTGGGAGTCACTGAATTTCATCGTGAGCCATCACTGGCGGGCTGAGGGTGACCCCAGAGAAAGAGAGCCAGCGTTTAGTTATTGCTGAATGAATTTACAATCACTGACTCTTTCTCTTCACTTCATATTATATTAGTAAACAAAGGCTAGGTTGCACTCTATGCTTACTTGGGCCTTGAGTTACAAATGGAAAAAGTACTTAAGTATTTGTTTACTTATGGTACACACTAAGATGTCAAACAAAACAAACTAAAACAATTCAACTGAGAGGTATATGATTATAAAAAGTAGGCTTATCTGGTACCCAAAACAAATTTTTGAAGTTTCTCATTTCTAGTTCCAGAGAACCAATGATTTTATTCTTTGAAAATATTTCTGTATTCAGTTTTAATTAGGAGTTCAAATTACCAATTATATTGACTCCATTTATCTGCTTACTTTTCCAAGGAAATTGAGGCCACATCATATTTTTTTAATTTTGTACAAAAGTTGCCTCATTTACTTACTCATAGGCTACAATTTTTTTACTTAATTAAATTTACTGGTACATTTTAGATGTACATAATGATCATATTCATCATAGGGAATTTGTACCTGTACATGGTATATCTTTATTTTTCTTTTCCTCTCATTCCCTCGCCCTCCCTTCAAACCCTCTTCCCCCCACCTTACTTTCAAAAGCTTTGTTTCCATTTTTCCTTCTTTTCTCATTCTTTTCTTTTCCCTTCCTTCTTTTCCCCAGCCCTCATCCCCCTTCCCATTTGAATATTTTCTTCCTATTTCACAATATCTGTCACACAATTTGGTCCTTATTTACACTTTCAATTGCTCACACCAGAGAACCAATGTGATATTTACACGTGTCTGATTTTTTTTTTCACTTAAAGAAGGTCTCAAAGTGCATCTGTTTGTCTAGAAATGCCTCAAGTTTATCCTTCTTTATGGCTGATAGTATTCCATAATATGAAAAAAAACCTCATATCTTTTTCCATTCATCAATTAATGGGCATTTGGGTTGTTTCCAAGATTCAGCTATTGTGAACTGTGCCACTTTAAGACATGTGGTACATTGCTTTTATCTCTTTCAGGAAGATATCAAGGAGGGAATAGCTGGGTTGAATGGAACCAGTATTTTGAGGAATCTCCACACTGATATCCACAGTGGTTGCACCAGTCTACACTTTCACCAACCGTGGAGACAGGTTCCCATTCTAACATCAGGAACAAGACAAGGATGCTCACTATCACCACTCCTATTCAATATAATTCTGGAAACATAAGCTGGAGCAATCAGACAAAAGAAAGAAAGAAAATGAATAGATAGGGAAGGAAGAAGTTAAATTATTATTTGCACATGACATGATACTCTGCATAGAAGACCCCCAAAACTCCAACAAAAGTCTACATTTAATAATCAAATTCAGTCACATAGCTAGATATAAAATCAGCACTCAAAAATCAGTAGGATTCCTGTACAGAAGTGAAAAATTCACTGAGACGAATTAGAGAAACCACACCATTCAAATAACATGAAAAAAAATGAAATCCCTGAGTATCAATCTAATGAAGAAAGTAAAATATACTTATGTTGAAAACTACTGTACTCTGAAAAAGGAGATTGAAGAGGAGATAAGAAATGGAAAGATATCCCTTGTTGTTGGGTAACAAGAACCAACAGTAAAAATGGCCATACTCCCAAGATTTTTATACATATTTAATGCAATCCCTATCAAAATACCAATAGCATATATCACAAAATTGGAGAAAGCATCCCTATAACTGATTTGGAACCAGAGAAGAACTGGAATGGCAAAATCAATTCTAGGCAACAAACACAAGGCAGGGGGCATCACAATCTCTGACTTGAAATTATGCTACAAAGCTACTGTGATAAAAACAGCACAATACAGGCTATAATTATTGACCAAACACCCTACTGCCAGGCTTCCATTTGCTATTCATCTATATCTTCCTCTCCTCCTTCTCCTTCTCTTACTTCTCCTCCTCCTCCTTCTCCTTCTTCTTTTTTCCTTCTCTTCCTCCTCCTCCTTCCTTTTCTTCCTCCTTTTCTTTTCTGCTCCTCTTTCTGTCTTCCCATTTCCTCTTTCTCTCTTTCTCTCTATCCTTTCCCCTATCCCTCCTTTCATCTTTTCCTTCCTTTCCCACCAAGGATCATGCTATCTTACAAAGCTTCCTAGTGATGATAGGACAACTTTCTACCAAAATATTATTCTTTTTGTATATCCCAAAATTTCTTGTTTTTTAAAAATCCCAATTCTCATAAGCTAATGTCAGTGTCCTATCAAGCTTAACTGTCTGATATGTAACTTAGTCACACGGGAGAGTTAGATCTGTCTCCATGGATTCTATACCCACAGAATCAATCAAAACCCCAGATCATGGAAAATAATTGTAACCATGATAAATATTTTTCTTATGATTATTCTCTAAACAATACAATGTAACAACTATGTGCACATAATTTACATTTCATTAGTCATTGTAAATAATCTAAAGATGATCCAGGAGTGTATGCATGGGTCATATGCAAATACTGAGCCATTTTACAGTGGTGTTTGAGCCATTCCTCAAAAATAACTAGGGATGACTGTGCTCCTTTTTTTTTTGCTAGTGATACCTTGACTAATCCATAGCAATTTAACACTTCATGGTGAGAATAAATGGTCCTGGATGGTTGCCACACATTCAAAAGTTAGTTTTGAATGTCAATTTTGGATTGAACTGGGCATAACCTTCTTGTTGATATTTTCTTATAAGATTTTTTTTTCATTTAAGAGAAAAAAGACAGAAAAGAAAGACAAAAAGCAAAAGAGACAAACAACAACTAATCCAATACAATAGCATTATAGGTTTACAAAACAAGATGTTAGGAATTTGACAATGGTTACAATATTGCATATTGATACTTTCAAAAGTGTTGTTTGGATTAATAGATATAGATGTGTAAAATTGATCTAATCATATAAATATTAACTGTTCTTTTTCAATAATTAATACATTTAGTAGCTATCTTACTTATACATATGTACAAATTTATGTCTTTTTCCTTTTCCCTTCCTTCTTTCCTCCTTTCCGCTATCCCAATTTCTTTTGCTCTTTGAGTAGTTTCTTACCCTTACATAGTATTTATTGTAGATCTTGGATCATATACACTTTTTCAGTTCCTTCCACTAGGGAGACAACATGGTATTTACACATGTGAGTATGATTTATTTCACTTATGAATATGGTCTCAAGTCATGTTCATTTACTTATAAAAGTCTTTTTTTTTTTTCAGCACCAGGGATCGAACTCACAACCTCGTGCCTGCCAGACAGGCGTGGAAGCCATTGAGCCAAACTCCCGACCCTAGTTTTTTGAGACAGGGTCACAGTATGTACCTCAGGCTGGCCTTGAGCTCACGTTGTAGCCCAAGCCAGCCTTGAACTCACAACACTCCTCCTACCTCAGCCTTCGAGTCCTGGGATTAAAGGCACTTATAAAAGTCTTGATGCAATTTTTCTTGATAGCTGAGTAGTACTCCACTGTATAAAAACACCACATTTTTTTTACCCATTTTTTGATTGATGGGCACTTGGGTTGTTTCCAAGATTTGGTTATTACAAATTGTATTGCTATAAACATGGATGCACATATATCACTGTGCTGTGATGTTTTCAGTTTTTCTGGGAGAATGCCCAGAAGCAGGATAGCTGGGTCAAATGGAATCTCTAATCCTAGCTTCTTGAGGAATCGCCACACTGATTTCCACAGTGATTGCACCAGTCTACACTCCCACCAACAGAGGAGAAGAGTTCCTTTTTCCCCACAGCCCTCTAGCATTTGTTATTGGTTGATTTTTGTTTTAATCTTGGCCATTCTTCCTGGGGTGAGATGGAAACTCAGTGTTACTTTAATTTGCATTTCCCAAATGACCAGTGATGTTGAACATTTTTTCATATATTTATTTGCCATTTGTATTTCTTCATCTGAGATGCCAATTCATCTCAGATGCCCATTTTTGATTGGGTCCTTGGATTTTAGGGGTCTGATGTTTTTAAATTCTCTATATGTTTTAGATAGAAGTCCTCTGTCTGAGAGACAGTTGGCTAAGATATTTTCCAATTTGTGAGTGTTTTTTCACTCTGTTGGAGCTTTTCTTTGATATGCAAAAATTTTTTAATAAGACAAGATCCCACTTCTTAATACTGGGAAGTATTTCCCATGCAGTTTGATTTTTGTTCATGAACCCTCTACCTACTCCTATGTCATCAAGATTTTTACTTACTGTGTCTTCTAGGAACTTTAGTATCTCTGTTTTAATATTCAGATCTTTGATCCATTTTGACTTTAGTTTAGTGCATGGTGATAGACATGGATCTAGTTTTAGTTTATGGTATATGGAAAGCCAGTTTTTCCAGCACCACTTATTAAAGAAGCCATCTTTCTTCCAATGTATATGTTTGGCCCCTTTGTCAAAGATGAGGTGGCTGAGTGTGTTTGTAGTTGTGGCTGTATCTTCTAATCTATTCTATTGATCTTCAGGTCAGTTTTTATTCCAGTACCATGCTGATTTTACAACAGTAGCTTTGTAATATCGTTTCAAGTCAGGGATTGTGATGCCTCCTGCCTTACCTTTGTTGCCCAGAATTGCCTTTGCTATTCTAGGTCTCTTCTGGTTCCAGATGAATTTCAGGGATGATTTCTCTAGCTCTGTGAGGTATGCTAATTGTATTTTGATTGGAATTGCATTAAATCTCTATAACAATTTTGGGAGAATGGCCATTTTCACAATGTTGGTTCTTCCTATCCATGAACAGGGACTATCTTTCCATTTTCTGAAACCCTTTTAGATTTCCTTTTTCAGAGTAATGTGATTTTCATTGTATGGATCATTTACTTCCTTTGTTAGATTGATTCCTCATTATTTCATTTTTTTGGATGGTACAGTGAAGGGGGTGATTTCCCTAATTTCTTTCCTAGTGAGTATGTTGTTTGTGTACAAGAATGCTATTGATTTTTGAGTGTTGGCCTTGTATCCAGCAACATTACTCAATTTGGTTATTACATCTAGAAATCTTTCAATGGATTTTTGGGGGTATTCTATGTAGAGCATCATGTCATCTGCAAATAATGATAATCTAACTTCTTCCTTTCCTATCCTTATTCCTTTTATTTCTCTCTCTTGTCTGATTGCTCTGGCTAATGTTTCCAGAACTATATTGAATAGGAGTAGTGATAATGGACATCCTTGTCTTGTTCCTGATTTTAGGTCGAAAGTTTTCAGTTTTTCTCGACTTAGTAAGATGTTGGCTGTTGGTTTATGATATATGGCTTTTATCAGGGTGAGGTAGAGACCATCTATTCTGATTTTCTGTAGGGGATTTATCATGAATGAGTGTTGGTCTTTATCAAAAATTTTTTCTGCATCTATTGAAATGATCATTTGATTCTTCTCTTTGGCTCTATTGATATGGTGTATTATGTTTATTGATTTGCATATGCTGAACTATCCCTTCATTCCTGGGATGAATCCCACTTGATCATAGTGTATAATCTTTCTGATGACTTGCTGTATTTTATTTACCAGTATTTTATTGAGGATTTTTGCATCTATATTCATTAGGGAGATTGGCCTGTAATTTTCTTTTTTGGTTGGATCTTTCTCTGGTTTTGGTATGGGGGTAATACTTGCTTCCAGCAATGAGTTAGGGAGACTTCCTTCCCTTTCAATTTCATTGAAGAGTTTGAGGAATGTTTGCATTAAGTATTCCCCAAATTTCTCGCAGAATTCAGCAGTGAATCCATCAGGATCTGGGCTTTTCTTTGTTGGTAGGATTTTAATTACATTTTCAATCTCATTAGTCAAAATTGGGTTATTCAGCAGCTTTACATCTTCTTGATTCAGCTTTGGTAATTCATAGGTTTCTAAGAATCTGTCCATTTCTTCTGTGTTATTGAACCTATGAGAGTAAAGGTTTTTGAAGTAGGTATTGACGATCTTCTTTATTTCCATGGGATCTGTAGTGATTAGTGATTTCACCCTTTTCATTTCTTATCACATGGATTTGAGTTTTTTATTTCCTCTTTTTGATAAGGTTGGGTAGGGGTTTATCAATTTTATTTATTCTTTCAAAGAACCAACTCTTAAATTCATTAATTCTTTGTATTGTTTTCTTAGTTTCAATTACATTAATTTCTGCTCTGATCTTTATAGTTTCCTCCCTTCTTTGGGCTTTAGACTTGACTTGCTCTTCTTTTTCTAGAAGTTTGAGGTGTATCATTAGGTTGTTTATGTGTGTTCTTTCCATTTTTCTGATGTGGGAGTTTAGTGCTATAAACTTCCCTCTGAGGACTGCTTTCAATGTGTCCCACAGGTTCCAATAATTTGTATTTGCATTTTCATTTCACTGTAGATACTGTTTAATTTCTTCTTTAATTTCTTCTGTGACCCATTGATTGTTTAGAAGTGTATTAATTAATTTCCTTGTGTTTATGGGGTTTTTGTGGGGGTTTTTGTCATTAATGTCCAATTTTATTGTGCTATGGTCAGATAATATGCATGGAATTTTTTCAATTCCTTTGTATTTACTTAAGCATGTTCTGTGGGCTAGTATATGATCTATTTTAGAGAATGAGCCATGTGCAGCTGAGAAGAATTTGTGTTCTGACGTTGTTGGGTGGAGCACTCAGTACACATCTACTAGGTCCACTTGTTCACAAGTTTGATTCAGTTCTGTTATATCCTTGCTGATTTTTTGTTTGGTTAATCTGTTTCTTTGTGCCAATGGAGTGTTAAGGACCCTGTTGTAACTGTATTATTATTTATTTGGTTTTCATGTCTATTAAGATTTGTCTTACATAGTTGGGTGCTCCCATATTTGGTGCATATATATTTATGGTCGTAATCTCTTCCTCTTGAAGTTTTCCCCTAAAAAGTATGTAGTGCCCTTCTTTATCTCTTTTGGTCATTCTTGGTTTAAAGTTCACATTGTCTGCAAACAAAATAGCTACCCCTGTTTTTTTTCTGGGCTCCTGTTGCATGGAGTATTGTTCTCCATCCTTTGATTTTTAGTCTGTGAATTTCCTTTTGAGTTAAATGTGTTTCTTATACACAGCATATTGTTGGATTTTGTTTCTTAACCCGTTTTGCCAGTCTATTTCTTTTTATTGGTGAGTTGAGAGCATTTACATTGATCAATATAACTGATATGCAGTGACTTATCCCTGTCATGTTATCTTTCTGTTGTTGATTTTCTACATTTTCTGTTTAATTGTTTGCCCTGCTTAGTGATTTCCTTTTGCTGTTGTCCTTAGGATTGTAGTTATCTTTGTCTTTTTCTACAGTGTCTTTCAGTACTCTTTGTAGTGTTGATTTGGTGGCCATAAATTTCTTCAGTTGTCCTTTGTTGTGGAAGTGTCTTATTTGTCCATCAATTTGTAAAGATAGCTTTGCAGGATACATCAATCTGGGTTGAAAGTGATTTTCTTTCAGAATTTGAAATACTTCACTCCAAGTTCTTCTTGACTTGAAGATTTGGGTTGAGAAGTCTGCCATGATTCTGATAGACTTTCCTTCATAGGTAATCTGTTTCTTTTCTCTGACAGATTTTAGTATTCTGTTCTTGTGCTGTATTTTTGATACCCTAGTTATTATATGTTTGGGTGAAGATTTATTTTGGTTATGGCTAATTGAGGTTCTGTATTCCTCATTTATGTGTGTATAAGAATCTCTGCCCATGTTTGGAAAATTTTCTACTATTATTTCTGCAAATAGTCTTTGCAGGTCATTCTTATTGATCCCTGCTTGACATCATCTTGTAGCTGTTTAATTGTTTCCTAGTTCTTTGTTATTTTTAACAGATCTCTTCTTTCATTATCATAAGCTTCCATGCTGTCTTCAAGGTCTGAGGGTCTATGTTCAGCTTCATTCAAGCAGTTTTCCCAACTTTCAATGGAATTTTTAATTTTCTGAACTTCCCTTTGAATCTGTTTCATGCATTCTGACTGTGTCTTATTTTGCTCTTTCAAAGTTTCCATCATTTTCTTCTTATGTTTTTCTATTTTTTTATCTTGATCTTCTTTAGATACTCATAGCATTTCTTTCATAATGTTTGTCATTTCCTTTTTTTTTTAATCTGAGGGATTATTTCTGACTTGATTTCCTCTATAGCTTCATGGAGTTGTTTCTTACTTCAGTTGCTATCATTTCTGAAAGTTCAATTATGTGATTCCTAGCATCTTCCATTTCAGTATCTCTTGGTTTTGTTCTTGGTGGGCTGGAGGACTAAGATCGCATCTTACTCTTTCATTTTGTCATTTTCCTCTGGAACCTGTGTGGCTGGCCAGGTAGCCTCCTGATGGATTGCACCACAACACTGTGCTGTGTAGAGCTTCAATCCTTCAATATCCCTGTGGCTAGCCAGGGCACGCCCCCAAACTATGGCACCAGATCATTGTGTTCTGTGACCTGTGAGGCTGGCTGTATATTCCCGTGATGTACTTTGTTGGGTTGCTCTGGGATGCTGGGCTGGACAAAGCTTGTATCCTCCCTGCAGCTAGCAGGGGCACACCCCTGGAGCTTGTAGCCAGGGCCTAGAGCCTGGCTGTATAGAGTTCAGAACCTCCACAAGGGAGGTGGCTAGCAGAGACGCACCCCCAGGGTGTGGTGCTGGAGCCTTGTGCCTGGCTTGGTGGAGTTCAGAATCTCCAAGGCCCTGCAGCTATATTGGCCACTCCCTGATGAGCAGCTCTGGGGCTCTGGGATGGGCTGAGCTCAGTACCTCCGTGTCTTGTGAGGTTGGCCAGGCTTTCCCCTGATGGATTGCACTGAGACACTTGGCTCGGCAGAGCTTGGATCCTCTGTGTATCTAGACAGGACTCACTCCTGGAGTATGGTGCTGGACCTTCTGCCTGGCTGGGTGGAGCTCAGAATCTCTAGGAGCCTGGGTGGAGCACACCCAGAAGTGTGGCACCACTGGCATCTTATGTTTGGCTGTGAGGGGTTCAGAGCCTCTGGAGTGCAGGGCTAGCCAGAGCGTGGGGCTAGCCAGAGCACACCCCGGGCATATGGTTCTTGTAAGATCTTGGAGAGAATAACATTCATTGGATTATCAAATGATCTTTTTATAGAGAACCGATGAGAAATGTCTTTTAGGTCTCAGTATCAGGAATTTAAACTTCCATTAAACAAATCATTTGGTTTTATCTGTAACTCTTACAGGAAAGTATGTGACTGCTTGAATGTGTATTTAAAAAAATTCTTTAGCAAAACTCATGAATAATGCAATTTTTATATAATTGCCCTCACTCCTTTTTAAATATTATGTTTAACTACTGTCTTAGTTACTTTTTGCTTGTTGCCGAGACAAAATACCTGACGCCCAAAGTTAGGGAAGGAAAGGTTTATTCTTACAGTTTCTTGGGAGTTTCAGTCCATAAAGTGGGCTCCAAGGCAGCATGGGATGACGGGGCTACAGTTCATGGCGGCTGCAAGCTGCAAGCCGCAATCCACGCTGGCAAGAGAGAGGACAGAAGCCGGGAAGCAAGCAAGAGGAAGACCCGCCTTCCCTTATACTGTATCTCAGCTCCACCCCTGGGCGGGTGTAGCAGTCACGTCATTAATCCTGGTCCTAGACAACAAACTGATCACAAGCATCAGACTCAGCCCCATCAAAAGTATGAGGACTTGGGGGTACATAGCATATCCTATACATTCCACCCCTGGACCCCCAAGGACTCATGTACATTCTTACTACAAAAGACATTTAGTCCATCTCTAAGAGTTGCCAGAGTCCTACCAGTTTCAGCATTGCTGAAATGTCCAAGTCCCAAATCTCTTCCGAGATCTATGGCAAACTCTTAACTGTAACCCCCTGTACAAATGAAAACCAGGTTAAGCACTTCCAACATATAAAGGCACAAGGTAAACATTACCATTCCAAAAGTTACAAACAGGGGAATACAAAGCATTGG
>RJWM01042268.1:0-14480 GCA_004363535.1 Dasyprocta punctata | reverse complement strand
GTGTGTCTGCACATACACATGTGGGCGTGTGTGTTCCCCCTTTCTTGGGCACCAGCCAGGTTTTGCATCTACTTGCTGGGAGAGAGAGTTCAATTTGGCCCGAATACAAACTCCGCAGTCGCTCAACTGCCATCTTCATTTAGTTAACGTGCTTTCTGGGCAGACCTGGCCGGGATTCATCTTCATTATCCAGTGAGGGATTCGCTGCAAGCCAGGCTTTGATCTCAGAGCAACAGAAGATCGCCTCTCACGGATGATTCCCCCCGAAGGCCATTAGCAGGGCCGGGGGGAGGCTGAGTGACCAGGAGGGGCCACGACTGTCCCCCATCGACACAGGCTGCAGCCCCCCTCCACCCAGACAGATGCCCCAGCTGCCTCCAGCTGGCCGTAGCCTGCCTCTGGCCCCTTTGGCTTTGTGGGGAGGAACCAGGACCCTCTGCCCCCATAGCCTTCCCCGTCCAGCCGCAGCTCTGATGACCAGCACCCCCAAAACACTTCACAGGATCCCTTCACGTGTAGTTTTTACAGACTCGGAGGCCGGCTCCACCGGGGCTCACGTCCTAGCACGGCTGCCGCACAGGGACCTTGGGCGCGTTACTTCACCTCTCTGGGCCCCAGTTTCGGCCTCAGCGAAGGAGGGCAGCACCCTCGGCTTACTGCACTTTGCTGCCTTGCTGGCCTTTAAAATCCCCACACGTCCGGCTCATGCACACACCGCCGGGCCAGCGAGATTCTGAGTCCAGCCCTGGGCTCCGCAGGAACACGCAGCCCCACCCCGAGCCTGCCCCTCTTCCCTGCTGTCCGCCCCCGCCCCCAGCTTGTTTTGCTGCTGGCTTTGTCCCCTCTGTCCCCAGGCCTTCCTGCCTATCCCAGCCCCGGTCCCCCTGATCTCGGCTTGGCGTTTGGCTGCTGGCCCAGCTTCAGACCTCTCTCTGCAGGCCGTGCCCCCAGCTGAGTTTAATCCCCTGTGATTGGCACTCCCCGACAGTGCCGGGGAAGGCGATTGGGCGGGAGCAAAAGCCGCTGCCTGCCCGCAGCGCAGGCCTGTGATGCGGCCCATTGATCGCGCTGCTTTGCTTCCCCTCCCGCGCTCCTGGCCGTGCTGACCCCACTTGGATTCCTGTGAACTCTGCGGTGAGCGGAGACAGAGGGGCCTTTTCACAACTGGGGCAGCGAGTCTTTGAGAAGCTTCTTGTTCAGAAAAGCCAGCTCAGAGGGCTTCATAAAGTGCCTCACAAATCCAAACAAGTGCCTTGTGTCCCTGCGTGGCGCCTTGGCCGGCTTCCTCGCACCTGACCACCCATTCATCTGCCTTCTAACTGGCTCTGCGTGTGGCCCAGGCACACGGCCGCTGTCTCCAGCCACAGCTGGGCCTCCTGCAAACTGGGTCGCCCTGCATGGCCATGGCTGGCACCGGACAGACTCAGCCCAGCGTCTCCCAGGCAAGGTCCAGCCCCAGCTCTGAACTGATGGTTCAGAGCCACTGGGGCTTCAGAGCAAAACACAGCTGCCACCAGTGTTTACCTGGAGGATGGGGAAGGCATGGGATCTCGGCTGGCTTTTGTCCGAGCCCAAGGGGCCTGGAACTTGAAACAGAAAATCTCAGCCTGCTGTCTGGGCACTGGGCCCCAGTGGGACCACAGACCCTTGGAATTATGTGCAGAACTCTGTGTGTGTGTGTGTGTGTGTGTGTGTGTGCGCGCGCGCATGCACGCATGCTAATGCTTGTTGTGATGAGATCAGACTACCGTTTCCAACAGATTCTTAAAAGGACCTGAGACCTAATGGTGTGGTCATAGCAGAGCCGCGTGGCCCATCCTTTGTGACTGTCAGCTCTGCAGAGGAGCTCAGAGGCCCCCTGACCCCAGCCTCTCACTTTACAGGTGAGCCCAGGTGCCCTTCCACCAAGCCCTTTATGGAGTAAAGATCCTGCATTGCCTTACATGGTGGCCTGAGAGAGTGCATCTGATCAAGTAGCCAGCAGACCTGGGGCCCTGGCCCTGTCCTGGTTGCCAGCCACCACATCCAGGTCCCATGTCACCAGGCCCTGCCTGCACAAAGGAGTCCTGAGCTTTACATCAATCTCTTGTCCCTGACCCTGGACCCTGCCTCCTCTTCCACCCCAGCCCGGGATCCCCCAGTGACCTAAGCACCCTCACCTGGCCTGCCCCTCCCAGGGCCAGCACTTTAGTCTGTGCCCACTCTGGCTGCAAGACACCGTCCGACCCTAGAGAGATCTTTCTGTCTTGCCAGACTACTTTGAAATTTGCAAACCCTTGCAAATTGAGAGAAGAAAGAGCAGAAAGTGACTTCCCTCCTTTCCCCTCCTTCTTCTGAGCAGTCTACCTTGTGGCGGCTCACCTGGGTCTTGTACCCTCTTTGCCAAGCCCCCAACCAGAGCAGGACCTCTGGGAAAGTCCTCTGACCCCTGATATCCCACTGAAACCAGGGCTTGGAGCTGAGCCCTGGGCTGGCACTAGGTGTCCCCCACCCCACCCCTGGGGACACAGCCTGTCTCCTCCTTGTGGACTTCAGGGCTGGAAAGGGTTTGTAGGCCCCTGGACCGATTCTCCTCCACCTTAGAACTGGGCTTGAGGACAGCACTGTTGATTTATTGTTTGTGCATGGACATCTTCTCTTCTCAAAGAAATTGTAAGGTTGAGGATCGAGTCCCCAAGTGTCCAAAACAGAATCAAAGTGTATATATATATATATATATATATATATATATATATATATATTTAAAGCTGAGTTTGAGCTCATCTTCCAACACTGTCATCTGACTGATAGGGAAACTGAGGCTCAGAGGGGCGTCTGACCTGCCCAGGGTTTTCTGAGTCTGTGCCCAACTCCTCTGCTATGCTTTGGTTGCTTGGTTGATGACATTGAAGAGTGGCTGAGGTAGGTGTGGGTGGCCCCAAGTGTTGTCCCTGTCGGAGCCTGTACCAGTTCCCTGAGGGACGCTGGGCACCTGTGTCCTATGTGATGTGAAGAGCCGGTGTCACTGCCCCTGATTGCATTTGAATTATTTTTGGTACCCAGGATTGAACCTCGCGCTTGCCAGGCAGGCGCTTCCTCCACTGAGCTAAATCCCCGGCCCTGCATTTGAATTCTTACAGGGGCCTCCGGGCTGAGGGAACTGGGACCAGCCCACAGGAAGTTCCACTGTGTCTGGCAGCCTGATGCCTCTCTTTCCCTAGACGTTTCCGTGGAAGAACGAAAGCCTTAATTAGCAGAATGGAAAGACATGCTTCAGGCCCCAGGCGTTATGCGCTACTTTTTTTTATTGCAAGAGACAGAAATCCAGCCTAGGGTTTAAGCCCTCTTTAGCTGGAAAGGACAGTGATGCTCCTTCAGGCACAGCTGCATCCGGGGTGCAGAGCAGGCCTCCCAACTGTCTCTGCCTTGGCTCGGCTTCCCTTTGTGTTGGCTTCCATTCTTCAGTGTTGCCTTCCCAAATAATAACAGCAGCGCCTGTCTGGCAGGTGCAAGGTTGTGAGTTTGATCCCCAGTGCCTGGGGAGGGGTGGTATGTTAGCACCGATACCTGCTGTCCCCTCCGCAGGGCAGCCCCCCGGCTGTGGCAGTTGCCATGCTGTGGAATTCATGGGGAATGGAATAGATGAGGGAATCATAGTGGAAATGGCTGACAACCGCAGGAGGCTGAGGCAGGAGGATCACCAGAAGTTAGAGGCCAACCTCGACCACATGGTGAGTTCAGAGCTAGCTTGGACTTCGTAATGAGACTCTAGCTCATAAAAGCAAAATAAAAAGTTGCTCGTACCTTGTCTCTATAATAACTGATATGTATAAAGTTTTTCACGCTCCCATGTCTCTGCTGATCCATAAGAATGTCCTAAGAGGAAGAAAGGGGGTTGAGCTTAGAGAGGGAAGTAGCATGTATAGGGTCACCCAGCAAGTCAGGATTCAAAGCCAGTTCTCTACCCAGAGCCCTCAGCCTTACACCATTCTTGAAACAGCACCAGGCCCCCGAGGAGCTGGTCTGGGGGCGGCTGGGTGACCGGTGGGACCCACTACTCCCTGTCTGCTCTCAGAACTGCCCAGGTTGTTGGTATGGGGCCTGTGGACCTGAGGGAGGAAGAGAGAAAGGAAGGGAAGACAAAACTGGCCCGAGACCAGAGAGGACGCGGGAGGGGCTGTGTCTTGCCAATGAAATATTCATGATGGTTATTGAATCAAGTTTTATTGGAATAAAAATATACTTGCTGAATACATTTATTTCCCCTGGTTCCTTTCAACCCCTTGCCTCCCTGGGTGATTTGATTTGGGGGCCAGGGAAGGTATTTTTGTCCCCGAGAAAATTGCACTTAGGTCAGCAGAAGGAAGCTGAGTCAGGATTGGCATGAGGTGGGGGGCCAGGACTGGGCAGCAGGGCGGCCGGTCAGCGCCCTGTCGGTCGGTTGTGCTCCGGCCCTACGCACAGGCTCTGACTCCCAGGCCGCCCTCACGCCTCGTCTCTCCCCTGGCTCTTTTGTTTTTTTGAGATAGAGTCTCACTCTGTAGCCCAGGTTGGCTTCAAACTAGCAGCGATCCTCTTGCCTCAGCCTACCAAGTGCTGGGGTTACAGGCGTGCGCCCCCTTGCCTGACTCTTCTTCCCCGGTACTTAAGAGGGGTCAGACCCTGCCCTGCATTGTCCCCTTGCAGGCCCAGGCCTGGAGGACGCAGGTGGCTCTGTGGTCTCGGCTGTCTCCGCGTCTCTCACTCTCTCTCCAGCTGGCGTTGCACTTTGGGGTACAGGACAGCTGGGCTCTCTGGGGCCTGCTTGCCCCGTGTGTGGCTCCCAGTCCTAGTTTTTTCAGATGTGGGTGTTTGCAGGTACTGCCTGGGGAGGCCTCGGAACCTCTCGGACCTCACATTTGGACGCATGCGTGCACATGCTCACCGGTTTAGCCCTGCATGCCCCCAACTGCGCTCTCGCCCTCTCCCCCACCATGCTCGGTCTGGCTGCCAGTGCACTCACCCTGCACCGGGTGGCACCTGGGACACACGCTGCTCTGCACCCGCCCACCCACAGCACCCCCCCACACACACACACACCAGGTAGCTGGAAGGCTGCTCTTGGCCCACTGGGAGCTGACTGGAAACCCAGGAGGGGGAGCCCAGACAGGGTGACTGGCAGTGCTGCCCTGCTGGCCCTCAACCTCAGGACATGGCTTCCCGATGCTGTCCTCTCCAAACCACACCATCGCACACAACCAGCTTCCCCACAGTGCCCCCACACCTCCTCCAGCCCCTCTCCACCTTTCTGGCCATGTGCACTTGTGTGAGTGACCCACCCTTTCCTATTTGGAAAATGGGCACAAGAACCCCACACAGGTGCTAGAGAATGAAGTGGACTTGGGCCACAGAAAGTGCATAGCAAATGGCAGTCACTATTGTCATCTAAGGACCCAGTGGTGCCAGTGGCGCTGTGGTGCAGCACGGAGGCTGCCCATCAGCCTGTCCGTGGCTGCCAGGCCCGACAGGCTGCTGTCTGTCTGCAGGTGACAGCTCCATTGCGGTAACCGCACCAGGCGGCCAGCGCCCCTCTCTTTCTTATGATAATTTAATTGATCGCGTTCTCTCAGCTCAACTCAGGAAGGAAAGGAAAAAATAATAACCACCCCTGCCCAGCATCCCTGTAATTAGGAGGCTTGGCTCTGCCCTGAGTCAGGTGACCACCCATAAATCAGACACAGCTGCATTTGCCGTGTGGGTGTCAGAGGGGACAGACTTCCGCCCCTGCTTGAGCAAAGCCACCTTTGGGACAACTTCCTGTCTCCATAGGCAGCCCTTTTCCCATTCACAGGGAGCAGATAATTAAACCCGAGTAATGAAGACTCATTCATTGCTAATTCCTGCAGTGTTGAAACGAATTTACATTCCAGTGCAAAGGGAGGGGGAAGGGAATTAAAATTTGGAAAATAAATAAAACCTTAAATACTCCTATAGAGCTTACTGTGTGCTAGACAGCCTTCTAAGCCCTTTACAAATAATAACTCATTTAAACTTGTCGTTTTGAAGGTGATATTTGGCTGTCAGCTTGGATTTGTCGCTGGAAGCTTTGTAAAAGAAGGCAGTTTGGATCAGATACAATTTGTCAATGTTGCAGGTTGTCAAGGGCGTTGCTAAGAGGAGTCCCTGTGTTTGAATGTTAACTCCTTGCTTCCAGTGGAGTAAAATTGGATGATGGAAAGGAAGTTTGTTTTGTTTTGTTTGGTTTTTAACAGAATGGCAAATTGTTTTTCTGCTGTAATTGGCAAATTCAGGGTCATGATTTTGATCTCAGATAAAATTCTTTGACCCGTGTCAATGAGACAACTGCCTGTCGCCCTCTGGTGGCAGCGTACATGTATTGTAGGAGAAGTACTCAACAACAGAGTGACAGCAAATAACTGATTCTGATTACTGAAAGAAAAACACATGCACAGAGGGAGGGAACACAGTAGAATTGATACGAGGTTGGCCATGTGCTCATGATGATGGAGGCTGAGATGAGAGGTTTTAAATAGAAGGAAAAACGATGTTATTACATAACCTGCAAATTCTTTTGATTTGACACCCAGCAATGTGGAAAGATCGCTTTCCTGTCACAAAGATAGGCTCTCCTACCTAGCCACCCTAAGTGGACAGGCGCTGAGGAACCTTCTAGAATCCATCTACAGGAGCTCAGGGAAAGATGCTCTGAGAATGAGCAGAGGCTCTGGGCAGAGAAAAGGCAGGATCTTCCCATCATCCTCTAAGGCTGAAGCCCAGGAGCCACTCTGTGGTCCCAGGGCAAGATTTCTCAGGCATTCAGACGTGTGCAAATAAGTCTTGCTTTCCTTTGGGGACAGGAGGGGGTTGAAGTAGGTCTCACTGTGTAGTTCAGGCTGGCCTTAAACTCACTATGTAACCCAGGCTGGCTCCCAACCCACACAGCAACTCCTGCCTCAGCCTCCCAAGTGCTGGGATTATGGGCATGCGCTACTATCCCTGGCCATATCTGGAGCTTTCTATGCATGTTCTCTTTCAGCTTTCTGTGGTAGATTGCTTACCTCTATGCAGATGAGAAAGCTGATACCCAGCCAGGATAGCATCGTTTTTATGACTCTCTTCCCTACCAGAATGTGGTTTTCTTGACCCAATGGCTAAGCTGTATTTTTCACTTTATTCTTCTGTCATTCTGTGAACAAGCCAGTAACTGTTGAATGAATGGCTGAAGTAATGACTGACTATTTAACAAGAGGTGATGACTTACTCTGGCTATGCAGCTAACTGGTGGCAGAATCTGGCTTCAGGTCCAGCCCGGAGGTATCTTCTGTAACAGTCCAGTGCCCGATGACCCTCACCTTCCTCAACTACAAGAAGGTCCACAACTGCAAACCGCAGACCGGCTGGCTGGGGGCCACTGTGGAGGTGACTGATCCAGAAGGTGCCGGCTGATGAGGCACAGGGGGCCTGTGTGTGCAGAGCCCGCTGTGCGGCTCTGGATCTGCAGAGAACTGCGTGCAGGGTGTCCTGGCGCTGCCTCTGTCTAGCTGAAGAGAGCTGAAGGTGAATAACTCCCCCCTGCTCTATGTCCTGCTCCTTCCTGTCGATAGCTAGAAATTGGCTGTGGTGCTAACATTTACACCGTGGAAATACTACAGTGCTACAAAGAAGGGCTCCCCACCTCCCAACAGCTGATTGTTGGACATTTTCCCACATACCAGTGACCAGATTATAGCTGGTGACAGGAAACTTCTAGAAGCTTCTTCTGGTTTCTGGAAGCTTCTAGTACCTAGCATATCTAGTCTCTTCTAGTATGTGTCCCTGTGGTTATTTTCTGTGACAAGGGCTGTAAGACCCCATCATTTACCCCCTGCCAGTTGCTGCAGGTTGCCACAGGCACTGTGAGGCCAACAGGAAGTCTGTGAAGAGGAGAAAGGAGAATTTTCAGCTAATTCCCATCCCCTTCCCAGAAACTGGCATCTTCATACTGCATGATGTTGCAGCAAGTTTGGGGGGTTGAGGGCTCTCCGTCCCTGGGAGATCCCTCCCTAGGGCCCTTGGGGACTGATGGGCCACCCCACTTCTTACTGCTGGGGTGCCCAGGGCATCTCAAGACAGTTTCTGGGGTGTCTCCAGCTACCACCTGGATTCATCCTTGCAAGTAACCTTTCCAGGCTTTCCTGGCTGGGGTTCTAGAGAAAACTCTGTGTCAGAAGTGGAATAATGGAAAGTAGGTGGTAGTCTCACATCCTCAAATCCAGCTTAGCCCTAGGAAGGAGATAAGTTGCAGCCTATGAGGCAGTGGTGGTTTCCCATGTACTAAATAGTGTCCCCCGAGATTCATATCCGCCTGAAGCCTGTGACCTTACTTGGACAGAGTCTTTGTAGATGCAATCTGGGTAACGTGAGGTCACATGACACCTAGTCCGGGCTGCCTGTGGTCAGCCCACTGCAGGCGCTGTCCACCACCACGCTCGCCACTCCCTGGTCCCAGGTCTCGGTCACTTGCTGCGGCCCCTTCCTAATCTGTCTGTGTTCAGGCCTCTCCCCACCCAACCTCTCCTAATCAGATCTCCGTGGACCACCGACCCGGCCATACCCTCCTCCCCAGCCACTCTTGCTACCCCAAGAGGAGGCTCTGATTTGCTCGCTGAGACCCACAAGGCCCCCGTGACGTGGCTCAACCCACTCTCCAGCCTCCGTCCCCTTTTGCCCCTCTCTTCCCGCTGAGCCAGCCTGTGTCCAAACTGAACAACTCTCGTTTGCTATGTTGCTATGACACTGCGCACATCCCACACGGTGCCCACAGTTAGGTGTCCTTGCCGTTCCTCTCTCGTCTTCCTGCTGCAAAGGAGATGTGATGTTCCCCAGAGGAAGAGAGCCCAGCGTCAAACCTTTCCTCCTCCTTCACTGCTGGAGTGTGTGGCAAGTCGTTCTCTCTCTCTCCAAGCCTCAGTTTCTCCTACAGCTGTTCTTCAGCGAGTTGCAGAAGTTAGATCAGACAATGTAGGTACAGGGAGAAAGGCACAGCCACAGCTGGGCCGTGACTCAGTGGGCCACCTGGGCCCAGACCCAGCAAGTGGTAAATGCAGCCTGCGCAAAGCCCAGTCCTGCTGCTGCCCGGTCTGCACCAGCGCTGGCCAGGGTCTGTCACTTTCTCTGCTTCCTCGGGAAGCCAAGGCTCCTAACCACGGCCCTGGTAGCCCTGGCTGCTGGATGGAGGCGGCGGAGGGCCGGGGCTCGCGGGCCCGGTTTAGGGCTCCTGGCACCAGGGCGATGACAGCCGCCTCTGCCCTGCATGTGTTTTCTTATTTGTTCCCAGCAGGAAATCGATGATGTCAGAAACCATGGGCTAACTCTGCAGGCCCGATCAATGGACCCTGATTAATTCAGTCATGGCCGTTGGGTAAATTTGCTGCATCATAATTAGAATTATTAATTAAAAATAGGAAATCGATTGACACAAATTAAGCAAAGGAGGAGTCAGCTGGGCCGCTTTGCTGTCACCAGGGCAGGGGCTTGAAGATGGACCGTGGCTGGCGGTCGCTTCGGGGCCTGCACCCCGTGTGACCCCTGGACTCCCCCAGCATGAGAGCCCTGCCTCCAGGCCCTGCCGCTGACGGGGTGGCATGGGGTGGGGAGAGAGCGAGCTCCCAGGCCTCCAGACACCCCAACTGGAGGCACTTATTTTTTTAACTAAGATAAAGTAAGACTTTTAAAAGCAAAGAGCCTTTCTCTCTGCTCATTTCTCATTCTCTGTCCCAAGCGTACTTCATTTAGCATCACGATGGCTACGTTTAGCGTGCGAGTCTCTGTCCTTTTTTCTTCAGACTTCATCACTGCATCATTCATTTGCCACATAATTATTTTTTTTAGTGGATGCCTAATACTCTCTGGATATGCCATAATCTGCCTAACCAGTTTCCTCAAATTGGCCATTTAAACTGATCAATAATAATAACAATAACAGTAGCTGAATTTGGCGGGTGTGGTGGCACATGCCTGTAATCCCAACACTCAGGAGGCTGAGGCAGGAGGATCACCATGAGTTCAGACCCAGCCGGGGCCAGATAGTGAGTTCAAGGCCAGGCTGGACTACACAGTGAGACCCTGTCTCAGCACCCCCACCTTCAAAATAATATTACCTAAGTTCACAGTGTGGGGTCCCTTCTTACTGCTCGCCCTGTGGGCTGTGTACACTTTGATCCGTCCACTGCACTCGTATGACACAGGTACCGTTATCCTCACCGGGAAATTGAGGCCCACAGGACTGTAGTGACAGATCTGAGTGTCCTGTCGCTGGTCACATGAGGCTTGTTGGAGGAAATGTGGGAAAGCCAGGGTCCTCGAGAATGACACATCGTGCTCCAGCTTCTCCACGTCCGCACAGGCAGGTGATGAGGTGACTTCGTGCAAGTCACACACCTGGGCACAGCCACCACCGTCCTCCCCACCCCCCTCCACTCATCACTTCCTTGGGGTCTCCCAGGATCTCACAGGGGCCACAGGTGGGCACAGCAGCTCCCAAGAACTTCTGTCCTCAACCAGGTGTTGGAGGAAGGGGGCTGGAGGGATGGAGCCACACCCCACCCGTGGACACCCTGCAGGGCACCCTGCTTGCCATCTCCCTGTCAAGCCAGCCAGTGGAGCTGCCACCCAGAGAGCCTCTGCGGACCCTAGCACGGGGGCTGGGGACGCCTCCCTTCACCTGCCCCCCCGGCCACTGCCACACCTGATGGGTGCCCCGTCCCCAACCGAGTGCTGACTGTGCGGCCATGCCCTCAACAGTGCCTTTCCCCATCTCTGAACCCTGAGCCACGGCAACACAGGCCATTCACAAGGGCCAGCCCCTCCCTTGGCTGGGAGTTGCCAGTGATCTCCGTGGGTGGTGGCAGTGGAACCCCACTGTACCCTATTTAAGAAAACATTGGTCGTGTGAGTGATAGACCAGGAAATTATATGCTCACAGCTTGACACTTCTGGGGGTTTTTGGTTTTGCCACTTCTGGGTGTGTGGGGTAACAGGGATCAAACCCAGTGAGCTGCATCTTCAGCCCTGTTTATTTATTATTATTATTTTTTCTTAGCCCTTTTTATTTTTTTCAGACAGAATCTTGCTGAGTTGCCCAAGTAGGACTTAAACTTGTGATCCTCCTGCCTCAGCTTCCTTTAATGGTGGGAGATGCTTCTGTTAGTGTAAGAAATCAACAATTCAACACCAGTTAGTAGAAAGTGACTTGTGACAAACCCTACCCTGTGTCGTGTTAGGTTGGTTTGTCACGCTTCACGCCATCTAAAATCCATCCGCAGACCATTCTGCACTGGTTATTTTCTAAAATAACTGCAGCTTTAGACAAAGACGTTCAAAGCTCATTCCCCACCCGCTTTTTTTCCTTTTGTTTTGAAACCAAGGTGACCAGCATTGTCGCCACTAGCTTCTGCCTAACAGACTCACGTCAGCTTTTGAAATGTCCAGTTTGTCCCTGTGGGTTCCCTTTCCTGGGGAGATGGGGAGAAGTCACAGACTGGCGCCTGCCTGACGGAGCCCCCCAGCTCTACCAGTCACAACCCCCTCTTTCCACCTCAACTTCTGCACTGCCTGGTCCCCGAGAAAGGGTCCCCCAGGACGCTGTCTTCTCAGCGTGAGGTGCAGGGTCCCCGATGAGTCAGGCAGTATCGCTAAGGGACCGGTCTTCCCTCTGCTGGTAATTTTTCCACACTCGCGTGCTGTGAGAAAGTTAAGTTTGAAGTGTTCTCTAACCAACTTAATTACCACCAGCCTCCTTCTGAAGAGCGTTCCAGCTAGTTGAATATTAATCTACAATTCAAAGAGTCCCTAGATGCAGATTGCAAGATCTTGTAGGCACAAGTAATTAAGGCCATGAGTAAGCTGACTCCAAAGAACCAGGGTTTCCTTCCAGAAGGTAAGAGCGACGGGCTCCTGTGAACTCCGGGCCATGGTGCTGCCCGGCCCCTCAGCCCCTCAGCTCAGGCCAGGCTGGGACAGGAAGTCGGTTCTGTCTGATCTTTCACGAGTTCTGGGACAGGGGCAGGTAGATGGGCTGGGGTGTGGAAACCTGGTGAAGACCCTGTAACTCTCTGTCCTTGGACAAGTCACTGTCCCTCCCTGGGCAAGCACATCCTCATCTATAAAGGAGGAGTGCTGGAGCAGCCTGTAGTTGTGTGTGTGTGTGTGTGTGTGTGTGTGTGTGTCTTTATTTTCCTTAGCTTGTCTCTAGTGTATGCTTGGCTATTATTTGAGGCTAAATTGTCCATAAATCTCATGCTAACAGCGACGCACATCAACACGGCCACCATCATGAGTAGGTGGCAGAAGGACCTGGTGACGCACCCGTGCTGACCCACGAGCCTCCTTGTGTCAGCATGCTCGGCGCTAGCACCGTGAGCTCTGCACAGGTCTGCAGCGGGCAGCTGCCCTGAGTTTGTCTTGCCGAGATCCACTGAGCCGAGAGGAAGAATTCAAACCAGGCTGGGAGAAAGAACGTGGTGGCTGGGGTTGGCAACACAGCCTTCTGCCACCTCCTCACAGTGATGTCAGGGTAACACATGTCCCCCTCAGCATGAGGCTTCTGCATGACTCAGCCTCGCCCCTGGACGCCCTCGCCTGGGCTGGGGACAGCGGGTGTTTGTTTGGAGGCTGGACCAGCAGGCGTGGTGTCCCCCGTCTCCCAGGTAAAGCACCCTGTTATGTGTCCGCACATGCACAGGCCGCAGGTGGGAGTTGTCCTCCTCTGCACTTGCTGCTCGCTACCAGTTATTTAATGTCACTCAGATATCTTATTCCTGGGATATAGACTGGTACAAAAGGCAGAGTGACAACAGCAATTAATTTTCCTGTCAAAGACAGCGGCAGCCACGGAGAGAGCACCAGGCCAGGGCGAGGGAGTGCGATGGAATACTGAGATTTCATGTCCACAGCCCTGGAGCCTCTGGAATCTCCGGGTGCCCCAGAGAGGAGTCACCCCACTTTCAGGCTCAGCCAGACATGGAGAAAAGGAGGAGAAAGGTCTCTTGGGCCCTTCCTGTCAGAGACGAAAGGAGGAGGGGAGCAGTGTTCCCTCGGCCCCCTCACCGCCCCTGGAGAGCTCAGGCCAGCTTGCTTTAGCTCTGTGGACCCAGACACAAGAGCCCGGTGAACAGAGGAGAGCTGGCAGGGGCCAAGTCGAGCCCTGCTCTAGAGATGTGCAAGCCAAGGCCAAGCTATTGAGGCATATGGGACCCTAGAGCAGGTACTCTAAGTCACAAATGTGAAACACCCTTTATACAAACCCACCTGTTAGCAAAGACCCCCACCCCAACCCCTTTTTGAGGTAGGGTCTTGCTACATAGTTCAGGCTGGCCTTGAACTCACAGTGATCCTCCTGCCTCAGCCTCCCAAGTGCTGGGATTACAGGGGTGTGTCACCCTGCCCAGCAATGTATCTGCTTTCTACCAGAGGGTTAGGAAGTGAAGAGACTCCCCAGGCCACATATGAGCAGTGGAGCCCAGCCGTTCTCTGCAGGGTGAACAGGAAGTGGCCCATCCAAGACCAGATGTGGGTCCTGACACAGTCCTCATTCTGCCCCAGATGGGCCCCATGCCCTGCACCCCACTCAGCAAGGACCACGACCAACACTGCACCGTTCCTTCCACTTAGCGATGCCTCCCCACTTCCACTCTGAAAGCCAGTGACGCTTGCAAATGTCACCAGGCACCATCTGTGAAGGTTTTCATTTCCCCACAGGGAAGCCAACTGGACAGTGTTTCTGAAAATGTTCTCTCGGCTTAATTCAACCTCACACGCAACACCTCCGTTTCACCCCACCCTGGGAAGCCGTTGCTCTTCATACTTACTGGAGCAGAAATCATAACCATATTACTGGTGAATAATTCGACTGCACTTCAGTATCTTGCAAGCATGTCTTCAAGCATTCGTCCGTGGATGAAATGATCCATGCATGGCAGGTGAAGGGTCAGGGCTTGCTGCAAGAAAGGGCTTTGCTCCCGGTCCTGCAGCCCATTTGGTAGCTGAGCTAATGCCCCATTCTGTTTTGTTTGTTTTTGTACTAGGGATGGAACTCAGGGCCTTGTGCTTGCCAGGCAGACACTGTGCCACTGAGCTATATCCCAGCCTCCTAGCACCCTGTTCTGCTTGCTGCTTCTGTGTTTCTCAGGCTGGCAAAGAACAAGCAATGGCTAAGCCGAGGCAGAGGCAGGAGAGGTTTCAGGAAAGCAAATGCCAGTAGCCCCTCTAAAAATGGTTTCTTAACTGTCATTTTTTTTTTTTATTTAAGAGAAAATAGATACAGAAGCTAGAAATAAAAGTCAAAAAAGACAGACAAACAACAACAACAGATCTGATAAGGTAACATTGTAGGTTTACACACTGAAGTGGTTGAAGTTTGGCAGTAGTTACAATATTGCATATCATTACCTTCCTAGGGGTTGGGGATATTGACAGATATAGACATGTAAGATTCATCAATTCAGGTATATTAACTTTTTTTT
>RJWM01042267.1:0-14464 GCA_004363535.1 Dasyprocta punctata | reverse complement strand
TTTTGGTCATGAATCAAATTGGTCATGAACCAAATCGAATTTTCCATATAAGGTTTAGTGTGACCATACATGGAGTTCACAAATAGAAGCAAATTTTTGTTGAAGGCTTCATTCACAAACAGAACTGTTTGCAATCAGAAGCATTCATAACCTGAAGCATTACTGTAGTTATCCCCTTTATACACATGCCAAAAATAGAATGTCTCAGTTACTTTATCATTGCTGGGTCAAAATATCTGACACAACATTAAAGGAGGAAAAGTTTATTTTGGCTCACAGTTTGTAGAGGTTTCAGTCCATAGTCTGCTGGTTCCAAGGGAGGGTGGCATGGCAGAGACAAAAAATGTACAGTTCATGATGTGGTAGGCAGCAGGCAGTGAGCCTTCTTCTTCTTTACCCTTTTATTCTATCCAGGCTACAAGCATTCGGTTTTTGTCGGCTATACATAGAGTGGGTCATCCCTCTTCAGGAAATCCATCATTCACATCCAGAACTATGCTAAACCAATCAGTGGTCTGATTCAGGATTACACACCCATAATCTAGTCACTCCCTAAATCCCCACCTGTGAATGCGTAAGGTTCTGGAGGGACATCTAGATATAAGACATAGTGTAGAATATTCCTCATCTTCGGTTTTTCTGATATTCCTTATGGTTAGATTCAGGTTATGCATTTCCCCTGGTAATATCACATGGGTCATGATATAAAATTTATTTGTTTTAAAGCATATGGAGCATTTATGAAAGGAGCTAAAGAAGCTGGTTACAAGCCTGGTGTGGTCATGCATGCCTGGAAGCCCAGCACTCTGGGTGCTGAGGCAGAAGAATAACAAGTCTGAACCCAGCCTGAACAACTTAGTGAATTAGATTCTCTGTTTCAAAAAAAATATTTATAAAATAAAATAAAAACAGGGTTGGGAGTGTAGCTCACATCAAAAGCCTTGGGTTCAATCCCCAATACATGCACACAAAAAAATAGCTGGCATCGATAATTATCTTTGAGAGCCAGGAGGTGGGCAGAGTGGAGGGTAGTTTCTTTTCATTACGTACTCTTATCTACCTGTTTTATTTTTGGGGGGGGGTGTTAAGACAAGATCTTGCTATGCTGTTCAAGTTGGCCTTGAACTCACTGTGTAGCCCGGGCTCGCCCTGAACTCGCAGCGATCCTCCTGCCTCAGCCCCTCCAAGTGCTGGGATTACAGGGATGCACCACCACACCCGGCTTAATATCTGTTGAATTGTGAACAATTGGTATATAGTACCTATTAAAAAATGAAACTTTAAAAATCCTATAAGGTAGGTGGGTTTGGTATAATTGCCCCTATTTTCCATGTGTAGTAAAAGGCCCAAGGAATAAGCGAGAAACAGGAAGGCCTCCTTGACAGTCCTGTGTCCCCCTCAGCCAATGTGATGCCTGTTGTCACTTAAACTGCTTACTCAAACTGGGTGTGTGCAGATTTCAGTGAGCGTCCAGAGTGGGGACAGTGAGAAAGGGGGTCGGGAGGTCTTCTTAGGGGAGGAGAGGCCTGAACGTAGTGTAGAAAGTTGAGAAGTCAGCTGATCTGGTAACCAAGGGTTACAGAATGAGGGGTGGATGGAGGGTAGCAGAAGCAGGAAGAAGGTACTTCAGACAGAAAATGCTTTGGATCCAAGGGCAGCAAGCTTGCAAAAGTGCACACACTATTCAGATCTGCAAAAAAAGATTGGGAGCTTCCTAAGCAGCCCCACCCAACGGTGCAATCCAAAGCCTAGGCTTACATTGTAACAACAGGCACCTTGCTTCCCTCAAACAACCACCCTGGGTCTCAATATTCAGCCTGTTTAGAGTTGAACTCCCTCATGTGGCTGCTTCCTACAGACTCTTGCAAAACTCAAAGCGACTACAAGGCTGTGCTGGAATCCTATACATTGTGGGCCCACTGGAATCCTGTGCCTCTGGGATATGACAAACACTATATGCATGTATGTGGGTTGATGATGACTGAAGACATAGGTGTCTCACTTTTTCCCAGTCTTGGAGGGTCACCCTCTGGGCTTTTATGTGAGAGAATAAATCTGTATGTGTGTCCTGAACCATGTTTAAATTTGTGCTTTTAGACAACTGTATTTCTATATGACCTAGTACCTTTGTGTCATCTCATCTGGGACACAGGAATTTCTGGATCTCCCTACAAGCCACTTGGAGGCCTAGGGGAGTCAGGAAGGAGTATCTAGTATCTAGCTATCCAGCTACCTCCAACTATGGCTGCTCAGTGCTGCTCTTGCCATTTCTGGCATAGCTTTCTGTGGAATTTGTCATAGATCGGGGGTTTGTAAACTGTAATCTGGACTTGGTACGTGTCTTTGTGTTGGAACACAGTCACACTCATTTATTGATTGCTTATGGCTGCTTTTGAGCTATGACAGCAGAGTCGAATGATTAACAGATAGTTACTATTTGGCCCTTTAATTAAAATTCCTTTACTTTTATCAGAAAACTTCAAGTCTCCAAGAATGCTTTGAGTTCTCTATAATCCTATGTACTCCTGTGGGTTTTACCATTTTTTACCACCTTCATTGTCTCATAATTCTTCAGGCCAGAGTGAGGCTGGTGAATATTTAACAGCTGACTCTCTGGGAGGAAGAAAGAGCCCTGGTGCAGGGCATGTGCTCCTTTCTGAGGTATCATACTACAGTTAACTCCTGCTGTGGTTAATTTCAAGATAACAGGGAAGCGATGAAGACTATGGGCTCTAAGGAGGCATCAGAGACAGCTCCAGTGCATCACAGGAGCCCCTTCCTTTACGTCTCGGCCTGGGCACCTCCCCAGCACCTGAAATCTAACCAACTGACCTGACTTTTGATATACTATAGTAATTGCTGCTAAAAGAATTTAGAGAATTTAACTGCATGGCTGTCAGCACTATTTCTCATTTTACTTGTCAAGGTTTATAATAGCTCCATTCTGTTTCATTCAATTTGTCACATGTTCGATCTACAGATTAATTCAATGATATTAACCCCAATATAACCTTCAAGTATGATATTATATTGAATAAACTTTGTTGGTTGCCAAATCAAGTAGTATAACAGAAACTCTTAAAGAAACGTGATCTTAGATTTTATTAAGTATCTAGTGATCAAAGGAGAAGGTCCTAATCATCACAAACTAAACTAGTATTGGCTCATTTTTTTCCCATGTGCACATTTCCTTTCACACTCAGCTCTAGTAAAATCTCACCAAATGTGGTGACACATATCTATATCCCCAGTACTCTGGGGAGCTGAGGCAAGAGTCACACCTTTGAGTCCCCCTGAACAATTTAACCAGACTTTGTCTTGAAACATTAAAAGGGCTGGGGATGTAACTCAGTGTGAAGACCAGAGTTTCAATCCCTAGTAACACACACACACACACACACACACACACACACACACACCAAACAAAGCAAAACTCATTTGTTCTTTTAAAAACTACTCTATTTTAGGGATATATCCTTAAATAGAAGGCATGGGAAGCAAATTTTCTGACTCATATAATTTCGGAAAATGTCTCATTTTGGTCTTCACTTTGGATAGTAATTTGGCTAGCTATAGAATTCCAAATATAAGTTTCCTCCAAAATGTGGAAAATATTGTTGTCTTGTAGTGTCAAGCTGGTGTAATAAAATCTGGTGTCAGCCTGAATCTCCTTTCTTTATATTAACCCATTTTTCTCCTGGAATCCCATATGGTTTTCTCCTTTATCTCTTAAGTCCTGAAATATTACCTAAGTGTATATAAATGTTTTATTTCTTTACTCATCTTCATTGAACAAAACCTAAACAAAACACTTATTTGAATTAATGCCAAAAATATTCAGAAGAAAACAAAGAGGATTCTTAAGGTTACCACCCAGCTAACTCCAGTTAAAATTTTATAAAACACAAAATAATACAAAATAATATGCAAAGAAGGAAATAATTCTGTACAGTATAAAATGGAAAGTCAAAAAAAATGGAAAGTCTAATTCTCCTCAGTCCTTATCCACAGCAATCCCCGCCCCCAAAGAGCACATATTCAATGGTTGATTAGGCGTTCAGATAGGAAAAAATGTTTACACTGATATATAATATTCACTTTTTAAAAATACATGTCCCATACACTTACTGTCCTTTATAGAACTCAAGAGACAAGCACACAGTCAGCTTTCCCTCCATTCTATGGACGCATCAAAATAGATCATCCCTGTACCTTGATGGATATTCGTTCATTTCAAGTGTTTGTTTGTTTAAGACAGGGTCTCATTATGTAGTTCAGACTGGCCTTAAACTCACCCAAACTGTCCTGGAACTCACAGCAATCCTCTTGCCTCAGCCTCCCAAGTAATGAATTATAGGTATGAACTCAGCTGACCATTTCAAATGTGATATTCCTACACATTGTGCCTCAGGAAGCACAATTTATCGTTACGATCTGCAAATGTCTTGACATACTTCAGTGAATTTATACAAAGAATAAGTTACTAGTAGAGATGATGCTGAAATATTATTTGAAATTTAGAATTTTTTGGCCAGTTTACCCTGCACTGTTACAGTCTCAATAACAGATAATCAGAGTAACTTATTTTCCACTTACTTCTTAATACTGGATATTATAAGCTTTCAAAGTTTTGCCAATCTAGATAAGTGAAACTCTGCTTTTCTAAATTTTTCTTTTGTTTTGTTTTTTGGTATTGGGGATTAAACTGAGGACCTCATGCATGCTAATATGTGCTCTATCACTGAGCTACACCCTCAAACTCAAAACTTTAGAGTTTTCATTTGATAGGAATATTATTTTGTCATGCCAGGGATTGAATCCAGATCCTTACACATGCTGCACAAAGGCCCCACCACTCAGCCACGTCCAAGGGGTCTTTGGGGTCTTAACGCGTGCTTCTTCTGCTGTCTGATGGTTTAGTCTTGTTTCCTACATTTACTGACCATCAGCTTTTATTTTTCCTAACCTCCCTGTTTGTCACCTTGCCCTTAGCGGATCTTTTCTCTGATGTCCCATTTTTGTGTTAACTTTGGGAAAACATCCTTCAGTTACCTTCTCCTTGCCTCCTTCCCTCTATCCTCTCTACCTTTTTTTTTTTTTTTCCTAAATCCAGACACCTGGATTTACCCTTGAGGCCTTTTATTTTTGTCCCATATTTTCTATCATTGATTTTTTCATGCTTCCTTAAAGGAGGTACTCATCCCACTTAGCTTGTTTTTTAAAATTCTGAGTTATTGTTTTTAAGAATCAAAGTAGTACACAGGGGTTTTTCTTATAAGCAAAATTCAGCTCATATGGTTTATAGTAAAAATTGCACTGACCACCATTTCTTACTTCTAATTCTCTGCGCTAAACTTTAAAACTATTTCTTCTGATCCTTACTTCAATATTTCTAAGCCCTAGATGCTATCTTTTAGCTTCCTGTCCTAGAAGATGATGAGTTGACACTAACACCACCTCTACGTCCACACTACTGCTTTCTTCATTCTGCTGCATTAGTTATATCCCAGCTCTTTTTTAAAATTATTACTCACTTTATTTTCATATAAATATGTGAATGTAGTTCATAGCTGAATCAAAGAACTCATTATTATGATTAAAATTCCTTTTTATTTTTCCTGGAGTTAACAGTCATTTAGCTTTTTTTCTTAGTTTTCTACATACCTTCAACTAAAGCCTCCTAAACTTCCAAAAGGAATTGGAAAACACCTTTGATTTGAACAGCCCTGGTGCATGGATTTGTTCTTTGTTTCTCTGCTTCCTGAGGTGCAAGGATGGAGTTAAGAAAGAGACTAGGCCTCAGAGGGAGATAGACCTCAGAGAGAGAGAGAGAGAGAGAGAGAGAGAGAGAGAGAGAGAGAGAGAGAGGAAGAGAAAGAGAGAGAGGAAGAGAAAGAGAAGGGCAGAAAAAGGGTGAAATGTTTTCAGGCTTCCAGCCTGGAAAAGAGGAAACAGATCTATAGCTATCCAGGGTGCTGGAGCTTTAGGGGTCACTTGTTTGACTTCAGGCTGTTTCTACAGAAACCAAGTTTTCCAGAGTGAATCGTTTCCAACACATCTTCCACTCAAGCCCACTCCTAAGTTGAATATCAGCATTGGACCTTTGCAAGAAAGTTGTAATACTGTAAGTAGCAATGACGTCCCCTCCCCAAGTTAGCAAGACAGCAAAAGCTTTGAAGCAAAAACATTTTTGCATTTATCTTGAAGGACAGTGCCAGGCTCTGAGGGAGGACTGATGGTTTGTTCTTGGTGGAGACAGATGCAGGTCAGAAAACAGCCCATTAGTGCCGCTCAAGGCTGTGAGGATAGATATCAACAAGCCATGGGTTTGTGATTTAGCATTCAGTGGGGAGAACAACAACAAATATGCCAGGCATTTTGATTTTTCAGTTTAATTGGGAAAATAGGCAAATTCTTCCAGGTGGTAGACAGACCTCAGATTTCATAAGGGTCCTAGCAGGGCCTGGTAGAACCTATGTGCCTCTTTGGGACACAGACCCTCCTCTTTCTCCATCATAAACCATAGGCGAGGTCCCTGTGGCTGTCTGCAGGTGGCAAGGGAAAAAGCTGGGAGAACACCCAGAGGTTAGGACCTTGCTAGAGAACTGTATTTCAGTTGCAGTGAAGCTCAGGGGTGGGGAAGGGACACAGAGACCTTCCTTCGTGTTTTGTCATGGCCTTGTCAGCACAGTGCATACCAAGATATTCCGGGAAGCTAGTGGTGACACTCTGAGCAGCCGAATCGTTACTCTGCCAGGGGCTGGCCTTGTGTACTTTCAATTATTCTGTCCTAGTGGCTCATGGGACTCCAACTGTTAGTACCCAGACTGTCAGTCTAAACCAGACCCCCAATCCCATTGAGTGAAAACCAGCTCTGTTACATAGTGCACTCTCTCTGTCTCTGTCTCTGTCTCTGTCTCTCTCAAAGTGTTCTTTTTGAGACAGGGGCTTGCTATGCAGCTCAGGCTGACCTTGAGCTCACTTTGTAGCCCAGACTGGTCTTGAATTTACAACGATCCTCCTGCCTCAGCCCCGCTCTGAATGCTGGGATTACAGGCGTGCACCACCACGCCCAGTGAAAGTGTTGGATGGGTGTTTGTTAAGTTTTGTTAACCCTGCCTAGCACATAGTAGGTGATCAGTAAGTCATTGTTTGAATTACTAAACTCTTACCCTTTCTTAGAGTTAATGTCTATGATGTGATCAGAGAAATAAGTGACAATAGTTTCCTTATAGCTACCACTTACTTCTCCCTCTTTAATATGTCCTAAGCCTCCTCTGGAGTGCTCTGAATTTTTACTGTGTGTGTGCTTCTGTACACGCATACACACCTGCATACACACACCTACACATGTTCACACTCACTGCACCTGTCTGCGACAGTCACGGCTCATCTGTGTGTTACCTAGAGTTCCTGCCCACGGCCTTTGCGCTCCCTCCGGGCTGAGTGCAGAGATAGTTTGCAGGTCCTCTCAGATGTCCGGGGGCACTGACCTCAGTCATAGCCACCATCACAGCACACATCTTTCTTACATGCTAGCACTGGTTACTGCTTTCCATTCACTTTGTTGTTTACTTCCAGCAACTACCCTAACAGATAGATCTGGCTATCCCATCTTAATACTGAGAGCGTGAGGACTCAGAGAAGTTCATTTTCCCCGGATCACATAGATGGGCTTAGATACAAACCCAGCTCTTCCCTGGTCACATGTCTATTCAGAAATCATTGTTCGGGAGCTTCCCAGAGAGGGCTCAGCAAACAAAACTGGAGGGAACTGGGCTTCTGAGGCACCGCGTGTCAGGCCCACCAGGGGCCGCTGTTTCTCCACGCTCTGGTCAGCAATCCGCCTCACTGTCTCCACAGCCGCACCTCAAGAATGCACTTCTGAGTGTGGTCCTGCAAGCCTGGGGGAGTCCCACAGACTCAGAGTCATGGTGCCCACCCAACCTGTCCCCTACACAGTCTTCAGCCCACCTCTCCCCAGCCCACTACGGGAGCACAGAGAGGTTGGCAGCAGCAGATGCAGGAGTCTTCTGCTCTGGCAGAATTTCTGTGTGGAACACTCTCGCCCACTCGGTTTTCTGGGCTTGGCTAACTGATGGTCCCCATTCCTGAGAGAGGAAGATCGGTTGGGCGTGGGGTAGAAGGATACTGGTTAGTTTAGTGGTCTCCAAATTGGAGTACATAAGGTAACCCTTTTGAGGTACAGAGAGAAGATTCTAGAACACTTATTTATGTATTTTATAGTTTTATTCTAAATAAGAATGTGACTTCATTAATCTTTAATGTCCAGATTGGTGCGGACTCTCAAAGGACTGTGTGACAAGCAGTCCTGTGTCAGTAAAATGTGGCTGAAGAGCTGAGGAAATTAGGGCCACCACCTGGGAACAGGACCCCAAACAGCTTCACCCTCCTGGAGGGCTGCATTTATAGAGCGCATCACATGATTTAACCCAAGTGAGTCTTACCAGACAGAAGAGGGGAAGCAATGTGGCCCTTTAGAAACCTGAAGTCTGACATCTGAAGGTGATGCGATTAATACCCGAGCACATGTGTGGACCAGTTCTTGTCTGAACTCTTAGCTGCATTATGACATGAAACAGTCTAAACAGACCCGACAAAGCACACTTCCCAAATTCATAGCTGTCGAACTGTTTGAAATGACAGGTCTCATGCACAGTGCGGCTTGGTGTCACTGCGCCTTGGTATCAAAAGTAGTTGTGATGGAAGTAACTTCTACAGCACGTCATGGGTGCAAGGAGCAACATATTTGGGGGCTGAGAGCCTGGTCAAAAGAGCTCAGAGGTCCCCATGTGTGCCGAGGCCAGTGGATCAGCGCTCTGTTCTTAAGAATTCTTGGAGTTTGTGAGGGCCGTGGGCCTGAGCTGGTGGGTTTTGTGGTGATTTTGCTTCAGTGCCAGGCGCCGCAACTCTGACTGGGAAGGTGTTGGTTCTGATTTGGCCGATGCTTGTAAAACCAGATAGTTGTTTGTTTTTGTCTCTTTCAGGAGTGTTTGATTCCTGTAACATAAAAAGGAGAAGGAAGAAGGCCAGGAGGAGGTAGGTGTTGGCCTTCCATTGTGTGGCTCCCCGTGACGCTCACTGGAGTGTGACTGTGGGTTTTGGGAGAATCTCAGGGTCCACCCTAGGTAGACTACACAGTTCCCCATTCTGTGCGATGTAGGAACCTCCCTCTAGACTTCATTCTTCTCATGCTTCCTTGCAGGCAGAGGATAAAAAGACCTCAGGCGTGGTGGCATGTACCTGCAATCCCAGCTACTAGGGAGCCTGAGGCAGGAGAAATGCAAGTTCAAACCCAGCCTAGGCAACTCACTGAGGTTCTGTCTCAAGATAATAATTTATTTTAAAGCTGGAGATAGACCTCAGTGGTAGAGCATTTGCCTACGTGTATAAGGCTCAATATCCAGTACTGGAGGGGAAAAAAAAGATAAAATTTGTCCAAATCTTGACAAGGGTAGAGTTCATCCGAATGTAAGGTCACCTGCAGCAGTTCTTACAAAGCATCAGGCAAAAGGATTCCTAAGAATGAATTTTAAATATATAGAGTTCCAGGCCCCACTAAAGAACCTCTTAACTCAGAATCTATGGTGGACCTAGGAAAATGCACTTTAGACCAGCTTTCTCCCATTCCCCACACACTGGTGATTCTGAAGCACAGTAACCCTTGAGTAACATTATATGACGATACTTTGGAAAACTCCAGTTTTTCACACAGCTTATTGTCTCAATTTGTTTTTCTTAGTATGGAGTAGGTGGGGCCTGGTACTTTCCTATTTATTCTAAGTAGACGGATAGAGTGAGGTGGAGGGAGGGCAGACACCCGCCGAAGTGTTCTCCTGGGACATTGAGCCCCTCTTGCTCTGTTCTGCACGTGCCAGGCACACGCAGGTGTGGCAAGCAAGAGGGCCCCACGCACCAGTGAGGCGCGCCTTGTCTTGATGTAACACCCAGGGGAACAGGCGGAATTCCTGGTGCTGATTCTTACCTGAAGCCAGCTCTTTGCCCGGACCCAGTAGGAATTATTTATCCCAGGCATCTTCAGACAGTGACTCCAGAACATAAGGACCAGGAAGCCCGTGGAGGTTCTTACACTAGAGAGGACTCCAGAGTGGAGGCAAGACGGAGAGCAGCCCCTTCCAGAAGGCCTGGCCTGCCCTTGCTCTGGTCTGGTCTGGTCTGGCATCTCTCTCAGTATTCCTCCCATTTCTGGGCCTGCCTCTATCTTGTCACGTGTCACACTGCATTATAATAGCAGGGGACACTGACTCTCTTGGGGGACAGGACAGAGGCTGGGTTTGCTAAATATTTCAAAATCAATAGGCTCATCACGGGGCCTCCCTTGGCTGACTTAGTCACCATCACCTCAAACACCTCACGCCCTACAGAGACGGCGCCTTGGCATGGGATTGGGGAACTGCCGAGGTGCTGTGAAACATTAGAATTTTCGTTTTTGTGCTGTGGAGAAGAAGCAGATCTTAGCAAAGGCTGCAGCCTCAGACTAGGGCTGCATGGTTCCTTGTCACTCTGGGCCTACCTCCAGACCTTGTAGGCAACACCTAAGCCGGCTAGGAAGAGGCCATTTTATTTTCCTAGTGGCCAAGAAACCAAGCAAGCTAGATAAGCCAGCCATCAAGTCGACCTCCAGCCCAGCTCTCCTAACTCCTCTAGAGGCCAGGATATAGGCCAATGAGAGTATGTCTCCTGCATTCCCACCTTTCCTTGCAACAGCCCTTCTGGATGGTGAGCAATGCAAGTTCCAGGCATGCCTTTCTTCATTGCTGGGGTCCAGGTGTCACTGATCTACGGGCCACGTCCTTGACAGACCTGTGGCAGCTACCCCTGCAAATTTCCCTGTGCAAATCATAATAGGCAGCAGCTCCTTCCCACCAAGAGAGATGCATGTCAGCAAGCTGGGAAAAATGTGTGGCAATGTACGCTTTGCCAGCACTGCCCAATACTCATGCTGACCAGGAATGTGGGCAAGTGCCCCCAAGCCCAGGGCAGGTAATCAGTCACTCCTCAGTCCCCCAGTCCCCCACAGGATGGCAGTGGCATCAGAGGCACTGCCTAGTCAGTGCCGGTTTTAGGTACACATAATCTTTGGCTTACGTGTGTGTGCGCGCGCATGCGTGTGTATGTTGGTGTGTTGCTTGTGGATTTCAGATCACCGTGGAAAGCCGTAGCCCAGGGCCTCTGGGCTTTCCTAGAGCCTCAACTCATCCATTTGAGCGGTCTTTCCCGGGCATCGGTGCTCAAGCCCGCTAAGGCCAGCGCACATCCTACGAACCCAGGCCGTGGAGGCCAGGAACGCATTGCTTCGCGCTCCTCTAAGCCCTCAATGGAGCCGTGGGAAAAGTGGCTCTGTGGGCCACAGGTGATTGGGCCAGGGTGGGATGTGCGCTCACTCACTTGGGTCTCTAGCCCTGCTGCAGGCGTTGGCAGGAAGTGACACACAAGGGTGGACGATTCAGCCTGGCCCGGGTGAAGACCTTAAGAGGCGGCAGAAAAGAGCAAGGCCGCTCCGAGTACAGGACAGGAAGCCTGGCAACGAAGCCACCTTGGAGTGGGGATTTTATCATCAGGACCCTGGGGAGCCATTCAAAGTTTTACCTGATTTAATTGGAAGCAAATCCCCAAACTAACATTGACAGAGGACTGGAGTTGAAGAGATGGGAGCAACCGTGTCCGGAAGCTGGAGGCTTCCTGGGCCCCAGGAGGAGGGAAATCGGTCTAGGATTCAAACAGCAGGCCGGGCTGGCCCCGAGGGCTGACTGCGGGGGGCCCGCGGCTCAGTGCCGCCCCCGCCCTTGCCGCCAGGGGGCGCCCGCGAGGCCCAGGACCCACAGTCAGGCCGGGCCGGGGAGGGCCGGGGAAGGAATGGCCGAGGAATGCGGCCTTTGGCTCGTCCCCGGCTGCATTCCGGCCGGCGCAGGAATGTGAACAGGGTGTTCACTGCGCTCGCTCCCGGAACGCACAAGCTCACTCTCCCGCCTGGAGAACGCCTGGCAGCGGCTCGGGGGGCGCCGTCTGTGCCGGTGGGGTGGCGGGGTCTGGACCCCGAGGGCGCCCGGCCGGCTGTGGGCCCGCCCCGGAGAGGGGAAAAGCCGGTAGCTGGAAGGGGAGAGGACATTTGCCCTTCTTGGCTGCCAGCCTCAAGGGCACACAGGGTTCGGATCCCAAGATTTGCACGTAGTCGGGGGCAGATTGTGGACGGCAGAGTCGGAGAGGAAGGGAGAAAGCGGTCCTTCCACTCTGGGATCAGAGCTCTCCGACCAGCCAGGGAGTGACTGAGGACCCAAGACCGTGCATTGAATTCCTTCAGCAAGTGTTTAGCGCTCCCTGAGTGTAATTCTAGAGGCCAAAGGTAAAATCATCGCCTGTCCTCCAGGGACTGACATTCTGATCCTGGCATCAGTCTCTGAGACGCATTCGGGTATCTGCACAGAATAACCTGGATTGGGGGCAGAGATCCAAGAAGGCTTCCTGGGAGAAGCCGCAAAGGCACCTGGGAGGCCAGGGTGTTCTAGAGGAGGACCCTTGTATGTGGAGGGAGGAGAGGTGGTCTGAGCAGGCCCAGAGCAGAGGTGGGCATCCCAAGGCCTGCTGAGTTACAGAAAGGATCGAGCGCCATGTCATCGATTTGTGGTGTTGATTATTTCGTGGAGCCCCTGCCCTGCAGGAGCCACAGTCATGGCTGAAGCTGTGTCCTGAGGATTGGGGGTACTGTGGGACTGAGAAACCATGCCATGCAGTGCTTAGCTTGGGGGCTGCTACCCAGGTGTTCAGTAAACATCGCCTGGTCTTTCCACACTGTGCATGGCTTAGGGACTCCTGTTCCCTCTTTTTTTTTTTTTTTTTTTTTTTTTTTTTTGCGGCACTGGGGATTGAACTCACAACCTCCGGCCTGCCAGGGCAGGCGCTTAAGGCACTGAGCCAAACGCCCAGCCCTAGTCTTTTGAGGCAGGGTTGCACTATGTAGCTCAGACCGGCCTTGCGCTCACGTTGTAGCCCAAGCCGGCCTCGAACTCACAACGCTCCTCCTACCTCAGCCTCCCGAGTGCTGGGATTAAAGGCGTGTGCCACCATGCCCGGCCTCCTGTTCCCTCTTAAGGGAGCAGTTTATCCCCTTCATCCCTGCAGAGGAGCCTGGCAGAGGGAGTCTGGCCATGGAATGTTTGAGGGTTTTTTTTTTGTCCCACCTCAGATCTTTGGTTGGGGATGGTGGCATGCAGAGAGACTGTGATTAGAGCTATTGGAAGGGTCGTGAACACCCCCAGGGTACTGGTCAGTGTGGATCTGTGCACAGAGTTGACAGGGCCTCTATGTGTCCCAGGTGTCACTGAGGGATGGAACAGAAATGTTTACTCTGAGAAATTCTTTGCTGGGCCCCCTTCCAGGAATGCATGGGGACCTGAATTCTTGTGTGCAGAGGAAAAGTGCAGGCCTTGGAATGGCCTCTCCAGCATTGTTCCTTGGCGGACACAGGAAGACAGGTTTCCTTCAGCTCTGTGATGCAGCCTTCTGAATCTGGACCCCTGCCCCAGCATTAGCAGTCAGCTGGGGGAGGGAGGCAGAGCACCAGGCGCTCATGGAAAATAAACACCCACCTCTGCTCTCCCGACTTAGTTCATGTTCTTAGCATTTCCTCTCTTGGAATCTGGGTTTGTTATTTTAACATTCCACATGTTGGTTGAGGCTGGGAAAATCCCATTGCCATTGCTGTGGGGAGGCAGTCCCCCCCACACTGGGAGCTCAGAGTCTGGGCACCCAGGAGAAGTGGCCTGGCCAGCAGGCCAGAGCCCAGTCTCCAAAGGGCTCCTGAGTCAGCCGTGTGGGGAGGCCTGGGGCTGGCCGTGCGTGCCTCTCGGGGAAACTGCGCCAGCCCCATGTGGGGACGTGGCAGTGTTTTGGTTCCAGCTTTCTGGGCCAGGGCCAGGCCGGAGTAGTAGAGATGTCTCCACTGAGAAATGGCGGAGACATTCAAAGGGGGTCTAGGTGGAAGTGACTGGAAGGACTCCTGGGACCTGTACCATGTACACCCCCGACTGAGGCTGCTGCAGACACACAGTGTGCTGCTTTCCTTTCCACTGTGGCTTCCCCATCTTTCTCCTTCTTTCCTGACCCCCACTGCATCTTCAGGAATTTATACAAACACTTGGCCGTAAAACCATCAATGTAGCGTTTCCTTCCCTCATCCATTCATTCATTCATTCACTCTCTCAACCAACAAATATTTATGGAGTGCCTACCAAGTACCACAAATGGTGCTGGGTGCTGAAAATACAAAGATAAATAAACTGGAAAGATTGGAAACAATGTAGGGTCCCTAGCAGTTAGTGACATACAGCCTGGAATACCCGTACGTTACAGGGTTAGAGTAGGGTAAACAAGGAAAGCGGAAGTTCCCAAAAACCCCATCCTCAAGATGGATTATAGTTTAACA
>RJWM01042266.1:0-14446 GCA_004363535.1 Dasyprocta punctata | reverse complement strand
GCAACCCACCATAGGTAACTTATAAGCATCACCCCAGGAATTAAACTAAAAAAGAGAGAAAATCAAATGAGAAGACATTTTATCAAAATGCAACCCCAGACATCAAGTTCACCAAAGGCAAATCCAGGGGGCAATGAGGTGGGACAGTCTGAAAGTTCGCCACCAGGACTCCCTGAAGTGGAAACAACAAAGCAATGGAATGAGGCCCTGGAAAAATGAAATCAGAAATAATCTCTCAGGTAACTACAGAGATTACCAAAATATACACCATGCTTAGCGACGTTAGAGCAGACACAGACAAAAAAATAGACCGGTTTAAGAAAACCATGGAAGCTCAGCATAGGAAACAAACGGACCTCACGTAGCAGATTTGAGCAGATATGCAGGAGAATAAAAACTCCACTGAAAGTATTCAAAGCAGATTAGGCCAATCTGAGGACAGGATCTCAGATAGTGAAGACAGGCTTACAGTTAGCAACAAGGAAGAGAAAGATTTCTCAAAAATAGCAAGGGACCATGAGAAATCAATCCAGCAGCTGCTAGATGAGACAAAGAAGAATAATTAAAGACTAATTGGAGTCAATGAAAAAGCAGGAGACATTAAAAATAACATTAAAAAAAAGTTCAAGACATCATGACAGAAAATTTTCCTGGTACAGAAAAAGAATTTGACACACAGATAAGACAGGTATATAGCGCTCCAATTAGCCACGATCAAAAAAAAAAATCTACAGCCAGGCATATCATAACCAAGATTCCTGAAATTCAACACAAGAATAGAATCTTAAAAGTTGTTAGGGAAAAGAAACACATCACCTATAAAGAAAAGTCCATCAGAATCACAGCTGACTTCTCAGCACCAACTCTCAAGTCAAGGACAGCACGCAGTAAAATACTCCCAGTTCTAAAGGAAAACAATTTTCAACCCAGATTGATGTATTTAAGTAAAAATGATAGTTATTAAATACTTTTTTAAAAATGACTGAAGGTATAAAACAGTAAACACATAAACCAGTGAGTTATTTATTATCATTATCAAACATTATGCTCTATACAAAACTATATGTGTCATACTTTCAAACCACTAGCAATGCAACAGGAGTGTTTATACCATCATCACTGTGAGCACAACTTATATATTGTACTCTAATGTTACAGACATCACTAGGCAACCAGAAATTTTCAGCTCCAGTATAATCTCCTGGGATCTTACTGTTCATCCTTGACCTATATGCCATCTATCTCTGATAAAATGTCATTATTCAGCACATATCTATAAGCACTAATCAAGTAGAAGGTAAAAGGAAATAGGCCAATATGATTGGTCAGACTAAAACAGTGCTTTTGAAGAATTCAGCTGATTACCTGAACAGCTGGCATACAAGTGGGTACCCCCCAAAAAAGGTTTCCAAAGGCTCCTTTGCCTATGCAAATGTCCATAGCAAAGTAGCGTTCCTCCTCTCTTTCAGTAATATTAGGAATGCTAAATGTTTCTATGGGAGATAAAACAGAAAATCTTCACTCTATGTGTTATACAAATTATAGTGATAGATCCATTAAGTTGGCTGCCATAAAAGCTATTATGTGTGAAAATGTTCTTCTAAAATGAAAGTATCTCTAACAACCCAGGTATGGTAGTAGATGCCTATAACACCACAGCTCCGGGAAACTAAGGCAAAAGAGTCACAAGTTTGAGCCAGACTGGGCAACTTAGTGAGACCCTATCTCAAAATAAAAAATAAGAAGAGCCAGAGATGCAGCTCAGTGGGAATGCCCTGGGTTCAAACCCCATACCATTAAAAGAAAATAAAACCTGCAACCAAAAATCATCAAAAAACAGGCTGTCATCAACAACGTTGAGAGTAACCACTGTTTAATTTTCTGCAGGTTAATTAAACATGGTTATTTTTCTTCTCTCCATCAAATAAATACAAGAACACTGCCCATTTACATGTGCTAGTTTTCAAAGGCAAGGATTTTTAGTAATCCTACCACATCCTACTGAAAAAAGATTCAATCAGGCTGGTTTAATAGCAACTCTTTTAGCACATACTGTACTTTTGTTAAAGAAATTAAGCCTGGAAATGCACACTTAGCTATTAACAGACTGATGAAAATACACAGGTTCCTCATTTTGACAAAATCCAACTGTTAGAAAAGACTAACTTCAGTTTCCTAAAGTAGCTACAAGCCAGTATTGTTTACAATGCTATTTGGCAGGGACAGAGACAGAAAAAAAATAAATAAATAACTTAAAATGTTAGCCACTGAGTTAACTAAACCACTCCGCTCCCCAAAATGGTATAAACTTTGACTTTTAAGGGGCACCCATGAGTGAAGTAATGCAAAAACTCTACAAATAACAAAGGGTAGAGTAACGAGAGAAACAGAAGTTTGATGGTAATTTAGGAGCTGAAAAATAAGACTTAAAAAGATTAAAGGTACAGAACACAGTTTCAAAGTATAAATCACAGAAAACTTTAATCACATTACTAATTCTACCACATCTCCTCTAACCACTGATTTACATTTCTAAGTATAACTCACAGGGCTCAACCATCTTTGATAGTTGGATCCCCGGGCCCATTAGAGGACATGGAGTGCTCAGCAACTAGAAAGAGGTGGTTTTGGCCTCCACCTGCATTTACACCAGAGTCGCACACTCTGTTTCAAAATGATCAGTTTCAAAAACTTATAGCAAAACATCTGTTAACATTTCACCTGTAATAAGTGTGGCTGTTACCACACTCCCCTGACACACAGGACCTATAGACCTTCCCCTTTAGGAGATACACACACCAGCATTCTCTGAGGACAAGGACCACTGGCACTATCCCAGCCTCCTAAAGTTTCCTTCCCAAGTTCTTTGAGCTATAGCCTCACTAGCCTCCATGTCCCGTGTGAGGGCTCCTGGCTTTTCCTAGCCCCTCCCACTTCAAATGAGTCACTCCCTTTTACCAGCCCCCAGTTTTCCCTTTAAAAACAACACCTGCTGGGCCCACTGGCCCAAGGCAGTAGTAATCCCAGCACTGCAGGAAGCTGGAGCAGGAAGATCACAAACCCAAGCCCAGTGTGGGCAACTCAGTGGCTTAGGGAGACCTTGTCTTAAAACTTAAAAAGGGCTGAGAATGTAGCTCAGTGGCAAGTCTCTGGGTTCCAACACAGTACCAAAAACAAAGCAAAACAAAAGAAAAAAACAAACTCATTTCATATAGTTTTTATCTGGGATGTTATTTTTACTTGTTCTGAGGTTATCTGCAAATAAAGCTGAATATAAACAAAGAAACAAATATTTAAGTAACAGAAAATTTAAAAGTAAATCATCTTCAGTATATTAAAAAAAAATCTTGTTCTAAAATAAACAGGGTCTTCAGAAATATTATCTTAGTCCTTTTTCTGCTGTTGTAAGAGAACACCACAGCCCAGTTAAGTTTTAAACAAGAGCAGTCTCACTACCACAGGCTAGGAAGTCCAGAAGCATGTTGCCAACATCTGGGGGGGCCCTTGTGCAGCACCGTCCCACTGCCAGACAGCAGGAGGACAGACAAGGGCAAGAGAAAGAGGCCAGGGGGGGGCAGAGCAAACCAACCACGTCCTCATAATCCACTCCTACAGTAAGTAAGTACACTGATCCATTCTGGAGGGCTTTTAATTACATAAGGCACTGTCACAAGGACGATTAAATTTCAGTGTAAATTTTGAAGATTTAGTGTAAGTGAAGTCACATACTAGCTTCAGAGTTTAAACCTAGTAAGGGTGGCAACCACAGGAAAGTAATGAAATTTGAGAAACCAACATTTCCCCATCACCACAATTCAAATGAGATCTCTGATCACTAGGTAACTCTATGAGCATTACATTCTAAGTGTGATCATCTTAAATACTAGATGTAGAAACCAGAATTCTTGATAAACAAGAAAAATTAAATATATTCATTTAATTCTCTTTGTGAAATCCCAGTAAAACAATAGTAAAGAAATACTTAAAATCTCCAAAGGTCAAAATGCGTGATAAAACAACTACAGGCTATCGAGGAGTTCACCAAACTTAAGGAAGATAGAGGGCAGATGGAGAAAAAGTGAAGGCCAAGTGCCTGGAAGGGAGAGAAAAGTGAGAAAAAAGTAGATTCCCTCTTGAAGCCTGAGGAACTGGGGAAGGAGAGGTGTCTAAAAAACAGGTCTAGTTCTAAGTCCACTCGAGCATTTGAAGTCTTTCAATCTCACAGAAGACAACTGCAGGCTCATTCTGTGAGACACTGAGCAGGACAGCCTGTGGGTTCCAGGACCTTGGCTGCCACAGAAGAGAGCAGAGACCCTGAGCAGCAAACAGGATGAAAAAAAAAAAAAAAACCCAATTAAACTACTCAGCAGAAACTGGAGGAATGGGGGAACAGAGTTGCTAAAAAATGGCCTCTACTAACATGGTAAGAGGGCAGGGGGAGCTAAAAGTCTGTCTGCCAGGGAGTCACCCTGGCGTGAACTCACAGTGGACAAGACGAGCCTCACTCACAGTACATGCAGCTTCCAATGAGCCGCTCGGAATGTCGCTCTCAAACATGAAATTGGGGGAAAGCTTCCAGCAGGAAAGATCAAGTTTAAAACAAGAGACAAAAAATTAATTTAGAAGTCTTGGAAATAACCCATCAACTGTATGAAGATTTTAGCAATGATAACCTGAGAAAAATAACAGAAGTTATTGCTTCTATGAAATATTAAAATTAAAAAGCAATATTCTGAGAAATAGTACAGAATTGGACAAAAGTAGAATAACCTAATATAGAACAAAAGGCACATGATCAAAAATGAAACAAAAATCAAGAAAGTTAGAGAAACAACCCTGTTTCGATATTTAACTAATAGGCAATCAAAAAAAGAAAAGAAGAATTACTCCAGAGAAGAAATCACCCCCCTAAAAACAGTACAACCAATGTTCCAGAACTAAAGTGAGTATTTAGTCTCAAGTCTGTATCCAATGCAATAACGGAGACTAATCATTAAATTGCAGAAATATTACAGGTAAAGAAATGCTGGTTTTCTTTTAAAATGAAATTTTAAATGAAAAAGGGGGAAAGTCACATTCAGAAGAGATCCAAAATGCATGAGACCTTTCAACAATGACAACGGAAGTCAGAAGGCAAGAAAATGCCTTAAAAATTCTAAAGGAAGGGATCCATATCTCACTATACATCACACCAAAGGTTTTTAAATACACAATGTGTCCAGTTTATCTCCTATGCACATTTCTTAAAGAAGCTACAGTAGAGTATGATCCATAAGGCAAAGAAAAAAATCAAGAAAGAGGACAGGAATTAAAAAAAAAATAAAAAATTTTTTTAAAAAAGGAAAAAGGGTAAGGAATATCCGGAATGGTGGAAAAGACCACTGGGCAAAGCTGTGCAGTAGGTTCTGAAGAGTCTCACCAGCCCAAAGAACAAGAATAGCACCAGAGCAAGGGCACAGAGGGAGAGGGTATACCTGTGGGCAGGACTCTGAAAACTGTGGCAGCAAGATTTTGTTTTTAGTTCTAATACTACAGGAAAATTAAGAACATAGAAAAATAAGAATTCATCCCAAGCATTGAAGTTATACAAAAGGAAAGAAAGTACACTCACAGTGTAACTCAGCTCATCTAGGAGCAATATTTAAAACAGTTATAATAATGAAAATGCCAAACACTGATTAAGGTAAAAATTGGGATACACGTAGAATAGGAAAAAAGTGAAGTTGGACAGGCATAGTGGTAGAGGAAGACAGCTAAATTTCTTATGTACCATAAAGTCAATAGATTAAAAAAAAAAACTAGCAGTACAACCATTTTATTTAGAACGTAAAGATAAATTTTACAAAAAACTAATTAGAGAAGTAATGAGCAGGGTGTTCTGGGGAGAGACAGAGAAAGGAAGAGATTGCTGCTTCTTTCTTACAAGTTCTATACACAGCTCCAGAGAAAGGGCACCAGAAACAGACAGTACACCTGGCAGGTTAGGACTCAGTGACAAAGCAAGGGAAACACATTTATTACTTCACTGGCTCTCCTCAAATCTCAGGAGAAAACCATTATATATCTTAACTACACATTAATGTTTAGTGAGACACCAATTTATTCAATATATCCTGTTTTATCATCTTATCTATAGAATTTTAAAAACACTCTCCATTCATCTACCCAACAGTGTGTATGTACAAGAGGATAAAAATATAACAACCACACACCAGAAATGTGTGGTATTACCCAATGATTCAGAACAATTAACAAATGGAGTTAAAAATTCTAAAAGCTCTTACAAAGTTTCAATAATAAGCCAGGTGTGGTGGCGCACGCCTTTAATACCAGCACTCAGGAGGCTGAGGTAGGTGGAACATTGCGAGTTTGAGGCCGGCTTGGGCTACAAAGCGAGCGCAAGGCCGGCCTGAGCTACATAGTGCGACCCTGCCTCAAAAAACTAGGACTGGGAGTTTGGCTCAGTGGCTTAAGCGCCTGTCTGGCAGGCATGAGGCTGTGAGTTTGATCCCCAGTGCCGCAAAAAAAAAAAAAAAAAAAAAAAAAGCAAAAAAAACAAAGTTTCAATAATATATAATTACTAGAAAGATAGGGAAGAATTTGTTCCCTGTATTTAGCACTTTTATACCAACAGTAGTGGTAGTGTCTTAAGTAAACTGACAAATACCCTACAGACATATGAAGACATTTACACAAATATATTTATATTCACACATCTTCTATTTAATTCTCAAAGAATCAAGACCTTGCTTGGTCTACATACATGGAATTTTGATTATGAGAAAATTTGACACAAAATAGGAAAATGAGTCAACAAATCTGAAACTATTCTAGGACTCTTTGGATTTCAGGCCAATTTTCTTTTCTTTTCTTTTCATGAACAATCATTTTCAAATTCCAAAGTCTGTCTCTTGGCACTGAATTCTAATGATACAAATGAACTATTTTTCTTTAGCAAATTATGAAATGCACTCAACATTTCTCAAAAGACTTCCAAACAAGTTCTAAAGCTAAGTATCAGTGGATACTCACATTGACTAATCCAAAATAGTGCTCGTTGACTGGAAACTGTTCTGGACCAATCTCTTTCTCTAATGCCGAGGCATTGGCGCCCTATAAGATGAAAATTTAAAACAAAAAATCTTAATATTTATAGTATCTTCAAAATGTGGTCACAATTACATAGGCATTATAAAGATATCCTCTTTCTTTTTTTCAAAGTCTCTAACTTACTGTTATACTTAAATATTCATAATAATCACATTTATTATAAGGAATTTCTACCTGTACATGACATATTTTTTCCCATTTGCTTACCCTCCCTTCAACCCCTTTTCCCCTCATCTACAAAAACTTTGTTCCCATTTTTTCCTTCTTTTCTCATTTTTTTCTTTTCCCTTCCTTCTTCTTTCCTCAACCTCCCTAGTTCCCCTTCCCATTTGAGCATTTTCTTCCTATTTCATAATATCTAGTACATGTTTTGATCATTTACACTTTCAGTTTCTCACATAAGAGAAACAATGTGGCTATTTACACACGTGTATTCAACTTATTTCACTTAAAGAGTATGGTCTCAAGGTGCATCCATTCACCTAGAAATATCTCAAATTTACCCCTCCTTATGGCTGAGTAGTACACCACTGTATTAAAAAAAAAAACACACACGCATCTTCATCCATTCATCAGTCAATGGGATATGGGCTGTATCCCAGATTTAGCTATTACAAACTGTGCTGCTATAAACAGGGATGTGCATATATCAGTGTGGTAGGATGTTTTTAATTCCTTAGAGGAGATACCAAGATGGGGTAATAGCTGGATCAAATGGAAACTCTAATTTTAGCTTTTGAGGAATTTCCGCACTGCTTTTCCATGGTGGTTGCACCAGTCTACACTCCCACCAACAGTGGAGAAGAGTTCCTTTTTCCCCAGTCCCTCTGGCATTCTTTGTTGGTTGATTTCTTGACAATAGCCATTTTTTCTTGAGTGAGATGGAACCTCAGCATTCTTTTAATTTGCATCTTTCAAATGATCAGTGATGAAGACATCTAGATTTAATAACCAAATTCAGTCACAAAGCTGGGTAAAAAAAAATCACCACTCAGAAATCAATAGCATTCCTGTACACAAATAACAAACTCACTGAGACAAAAATTAGGATGACCACACCTTTCATAATAGCATAAAAAAAATTAAATACTTAGGAATCAATTAATGAAGACAGTAAAAGATCCTTACATTGAAAACTATAGTACTCTGAAAAAAAGATCAAAGAAGGTATCAGAAAATGGAAAGATATCCCTTGCTCTTGGGTAGGAAGAAACAACAGAGGGAAAATGGCCATACTCCCAAAATTATTACACAGATTTAAAGCAGTTCCGATCAAAATATCATTAGCATATCTCACAGAATTAGAGAAAACAATCCTAAAACTCATTTGGAACCAGAAGAGACCTAGAAAAGCAAAAACAATTCCAGGCAACAAAGGCAAGGCAGGGGGCATCACAAACCCCAACTTGAAAGCATAATACAAAGCTACTGTGATAAAAACAGCACAATTCTGACAAAAAACCCCACAACAAACAACAACCAAAAAAACAAAACAAAACAAAACAAAACAAAACAAAAAAACACAGACCTGAGGATCAATGGAACACATCAGAAGATGCAGAAAAAACTCCAAACACACTCAGCCACCTTTTCTCTGCAAAGTGGTCAAACACCTTCACTGGAAGACACATAATTTCTTTAACAAATGGTGCTGGGAAAACTGGCTTTCCATATGCCAAAGACTAAAGCTAGATCCATGTTTGTCACCATGTACTAAACTAAAATGAATGGATCAAAGATCCAAATATTAAAACAGAGACACTAAATCTGCATGAAGAAAAAATAGAACTCTTGAAAACATAGATACAGGCAAAGACTTTATGAACAAAAGCCTGATACCATGGTAAAGATTAAAAAGAATCAACTGCTTGGATCTCATCTTATTAAAAAGCTTTTGCAAAGCAAAAGAAACTACCAACAGAGTGAAGAGACAACTCAGAGTGGGAAATCTTTGCAGCTGTTCCTCAGACAAAGAACCAATATCTAGAATATAGACGAACCCCTAAATAAAAATCATACCCCAAAATTTAAAGACCCAAACCAAAAACAGGCATCTGAAATGAATAGATATTTCTCAGATGAAGCAGTAGAAACAGCAAATATGTATATGAAAAAAGTCTGACACCACTAGACATTCAACACATGCAAATTAAAACAACACTGAGATTACAGAGATATTCTTTTCTTTTGTTGGGGGGGGCACTGGGGATTGAACTCACAGCCTCATGCCTGCCTGACAGTGGCTTAAGCCACCGAGCCAAACTCCCGGCCCTAGTTTTTTGAGGCAGGGTCACACTATGTAGCTCAGGCCGGCCTTGCGCTCGCATTGTAGCCCAAGCCAGCCTCGAACTCACAACGCTCCTCCTACCTCAGCCTCCCGAGTGCTGGGATTAAAGGCGTGCACCACCATGCCCAGCTCTCAGAGATATCCTTTTAAAAACTATGCTCCACACCTGTCACACCAACCTGTTGTTACTGAAAGAAAATAGAGGATGAGGTTGAAGAGTAATGGCTATTAATCATATAACTAAGAACTAGTTTACAGGAACTTTCTCAAGAAACTAAAGTCTGAATTAAAGAACTATATCCCTAGTACGTTCCTTTTTCCTCAGAAATAAATGAAAGCTCCTGTAAGTCATGCATTCCAACAGGAATGAAATACAGTGGCAACCACCTCAAGAGCAGAGACTTTATAAAACAAAATGTACACATGCAACGGCCTAACAATTTTAAGGTTTATCATGAGAAATTCTCACACAGAACTCTAGGTGACACGAATGTTTACTACAGTATCATCTGTGACTGTGGAGGTGACAGCAGTGTGGAAAGAGAACCACCACTGGAGAAAAAGAACTGCAAGATGTGACTGTATACTACATGATACAGTCAGAATAAATAATTACACTTACATGTAGATACATAGATAAATCTCAAAAATATAATTAAATAAAAAAGTTAATAAACCACATGTATTTTTTTTTGTCATTCACTCAAAAAAGTATTTATTTAGAAAAAGTGTACAATATTAGTTTCTCACTATTTTGTAGTTTAAAAAAAAGGACTAAGATAACAACTAAGGAGTATTTATGATAAGAAAAAACCAAAACAGAGAGGAAAACAAAGCATATTGCATTAACCTGTAGGAAGAACATCAAAGATGAAGAATTTAGAGATGAAAATTGAGGGTAGAATGGGAGTTAAAAATTAAAATAGGATGATAATGGGGCGCATGCTTCATAGAGTTTCGGAGAAGTTAAATGTGTTAATAAGAAGTGCTAAATGTAAACCAGACATAGTGTGGCAGGACTGTAACCCCAACACTTGGAAGGCTGAGGTCGAGGATTGCTGCAAGTTTGAGGCCTGCCCGGGCTGCATAGTGAGTTCAAGGCCAGCATGAACTGCACAGTGAGACCTTGTCTTAACTAAAGACAAGAAAAAAAAATCGCAAAATAGTTAGAACAGTGCCTGGAACAAAGAAAACTCTCAATAGATGGAATGTAAGGTAACAGAAAGTCGTTGATCCCCACCCTCATCAACACCCTCATGAAAGATCCTCAAGAGAAGTCTGGGGATTCAATGCACGAGAAATCTACAAAAAACAAGTGCGTTGTAAGAAAAAGATCATTGTATTAATTTTTCAAATTTTGAATTTGAGGGTCTATATGACATCTACATAGTTACTTACAAAAATAGATAATGTTAATCTGCAAACAGAGAAAATGATGGGTCTAGGTACAGATGATCGCTGGGTTCTCATCAGTCTTGTTCTAATGACTTTTATTTTAAAAAGCAAAACAGAAAAAAGGATAAAAGTGATACAGAATTTCAAAAAAAGTAGGAAATTAACACTAGTTAATATATTGCATATTGTTATTTTAGAAGTAGTTGTTCAGGTTACAAGATTTAGGCATGAAAAAATTATCAAACAATGAACACACAAACTTTCTTTACGATGAACTCACAGAGATTAGTAGCATAGTTATTTACCTTGTATATATACATACATACACATATATATGTATATCTCTATACATATAATCTTTTCCCTTCTTCTTCTCCTTTCCCCTATCTCAGTTGTTCTTTCCTTTTGAGTACTTTCTTTCCCTTTCATTATCACAATATCTATTGTACATTTGATTATGTGTTTTCAATAAATCTCTTTGTAGTTAATATATTTGTGATTCTTATCTTCTCTTCCTTCTGCTAATGTTCAGTTCAATTTGTTCTTCTTCTAGTTTCTTCAAATGGAACATAAAGTTATTTGAGATATTTCTTCTTTTGTGATATAGTCACAAATCCCTTCTTAAAAATGATTTTGCTGCCTCTTGTAGATTTGGATGTGCTGTGTTTCCATTGCCATTTGTGTTAAGGTACTTCTCAGTTTCCTTTTCGGTTTCTTCTTTAATTCACTGATTACTCAGGGGCATGTTTTGAATTTTGACATATTTGTGAATTCTCCCAAAATTCTTCTGTAGTTGATTTTTAATTTCATACCACTTTAGTCAGAAAACATTTTTTTTATTTAAGAGGAAAAAAAAAGACGCATATAAGAAAGACAAAAAGCAAAAGAGACAAACGATTAGAGTAAATGCACAACAGTAACATTATAGGTTTACAAAACAGGATGATAGAAACTTGACAAAGGTTGCAATACTGCATCTCGTTATCTTCAAAATGGTTGTTTACATTAACAGATACAGACATGTAAAATTCATCTAATCATGAGTATTAACTGTTCTTCCTCGATAACTAATACATTCAGCAGTATGTTCGTTTTAGTCATCTTACATATACATATACACAGATTTATATCTTTTCCTTTTCCCTTCCCTCTTCCCCCATTTTCCCTTCCCAATTACTTTTGCTCTTCGAGCTGTTTTTTACCCTTACATAGTATTTATTATAGATTTTGGGTCATATATACTTTTTCAGTTTCTTACACTAGGGAGACAATATGGTATTTACACATGTGAGTTTGATTTATCTCACTCATGAGTATGGTATACAGTCATGTCCATTTGCTTATAAAAGTCTCAAAGCAATCTTTCTTAATAACTGAGTAATACTCCATTGTATAAAGATACCAAATCATTTTTATCCATTATTTGCCTGATGGGCACTTGGGTTGTTTCCAAGATCTGGCTATTACAAATTGGGTTGCTATAAACATGGGTGCACAAATATCACTGTGGTATGATGTTTTCAGTTCTTCTGGGAAAATACCCAGAAGTAGGATAGCTGGGTTGAATGGGATCTCTAATCCTAGCTTCTTGAGGAATCTCCACACTGACTTTCACAGTAGTTGCACCAGTCTACACTCCCACCAACAGTGGAGAAGAGTTCCTTTTTCCCCACAGCCCCTCCAGCATTTGTGGTTGGTTGATTTTTTAATCTTGGCCATTCTTTCTGGAATGAGATGGAATCACAGTGTTGTTTTAATTTGCATTTCCTGAATGACCACTGATGTTGAACGTTTTTTCATATATTTATTTGCCATTTGTATTTCTTTCTTTGAGAAGTGTGTATTCATCTCAGATGTCCATTTTTGGATTGGGTCCTTGAATTTTAGGGGCCTGATTTCTTTTAATTCTTCATATGTTTTAGATACAAGTCCTTTGTCTGATGGACAATTGGCTAAGATATTTTCCCAGTTCGTGGGTTTTCTTTTTACTCCGTTGGAGATTTCCTTTGACATGCAAAAACTTTTTAGTAAGATGAGATTCCAGTTGTTGATACTGGGAAGTGTTTCTCGTGCAATTTGATTTTTGTTCATGAACTCTCTGCCTACTCCTATGTCATCAAGATTTTTACCTACTGTGTCTTCTAGTAAAAGTTCAGTGTCTCTGTTTTAATATTCAGATCTTTGATCCATTTTGACTTTATTTTAGTGCATGGTGATAGACATGGATCTAGTTTTAGTTTACAGCATATAGAAAGTCAGTTTTTCCAGCACCATTTGTTAAAGAGGCTATCTTTCTTCCAATGTACATGTTTGGCCCCTTTGTCAAAGATGAGGTAGCTGAGTGTGTTTATACCTGTGGTTGCATCTTCTAATCTATTCCATTCATCTTCAGGTCTGTTTTGATTCCAGTACCATCCTGATTTTATCACAGTAGTATAGTTTCAAGTCGGGAATTGTGATGCCTCCTGCCTTACCTTTGTTGCCCAGAATTGCCTTTGCTATTCTAGGTCTTTTCTGGTTCCAGATGAATTTCAGGAATGCTTTCTCTAGTTCTGTGAAGTAGGCAAGTGGTATTTTGATTGGGATTGCATTAAATCTGTATAATAATTTTGGCAGAATGGCCATTTTCACGGTTTGTTCCTCCTATCCATGAACAGGGACTATCTTTCCATTTTCTGAAATCTTCTTCGATTTCCTTCTTTAGAGTAATGTAATTTTCACTATATAGATCTTTTACTTCCTTTGTTAGACTGATTCCTAAGTATTTCATTTTTTTGGATGTCAGAGTGAAGGATGTGGTTTCCCTTGTTTCTCTCTCAGTGACTTCGTTGTTTGTGTACAGGAATACTATTGATTTTTGAGTGTTCACCTTGTATCCAGCAACATTACTGAATTTGGTTATTACTTCTAGAAGTCTAATGGATTTTTGGGGGTCTTCTATGTAGAGTATCATATCATCTGCAAATAATGATAATTTCACTTCTTCCTTTCCTATCCTTATTCCCTTTCTTTCTTTCTCTTGTCTAATTGCTCTGGCCAGTATTACCAGAACTATATTGAATAGGAGTGGTGATCATGGACATCCTTGTCTTGTTCCTGATTTTATGTTGAAAGTTTTCAGTTTTTTTCCATTCAGTAAGATGTTGGCTATTGGTTTATGATATATGGCTTTTATCAGGTTGAGGTAAAGATCATCTATTCCGATTTCCTGTAGGGTTTTTATCATGAATGGGTGTTGGACTTTGTCGAAAGCTTTTTCTGCATCTATTGAGATGATCATGTGGTCCTTGTGCTTGGCCCTGTTGATATGGTGTACTACATTTATTGATTTGAGTATGTTGAACCATCCCTGCATTCCTGGGATGAATCCCACATGATCATGGTGTATAATCTTTCTGATAACTTGCTGTATTCTATTTGCCAGTATTTTATTGAGGATTTTTGCATCTATGTTCATGAGGGAGATTGCCTGTAATTTTCTTTTTTGGTTGGGTCTTTCTCTGGTTTTGGTATTAGGGCAATACTTGTTTCCAGGAATGAGTTAGGGAGACTTCCCTTTCAATTTCATTGAAGAGTTTGAGGAGTGTTGGCATTAAGTCTTCCCTAAATTTCTGGTAGAATTCAGCAGTGAATCCATGAGGGCCTGGGCTTTTC
>RJWM01042265.1:0-14453 GCA_004363535.1 Dasyprocta punctata | reverse complement strand
AAAAAAAAAAAAAAAGAAAAAAGTCTATGCCATGTAGCTAACTTTTCCTAGCTTAGAAAATTCTATAAAGTATTTTTTTACTCCTCTTAAGTTGAATTTGAAACTCACTTATGCACTTGTTAGGAGGTACAATAAAAAAGAAGTTCTTCTAGTTTTTCGAAAAAAGATGGTTGTGAAAACAAGAAGAAGCATTGTGAATTTCTTTTTTATAAATCTAGGTGAGATTTTTTGTTTAGGTGCACACCTGTGGCATTTGGGAGGCTGAGGCAGGAGGATCGTTGTGAGTTCAAGACCAGCCTGAGTTACAAAGTGAGTTCAAAGCCAGCCTGAACTACATAGTGAGACCCTGTCTCAAAAATTTTTAAAAAAATTTTTTTAATTTAAATTTCCATGATAACTTTAGTATTTGTTGATATTTATTTATTTGAGACAGACTATGTAACCCAGGCTGGCTTCAAACTCACAGTGATTCCCTTGCCTTAGCCTCCTGAGTGCTGGAATTACATGTGTGCACCACCATGCCCAGCTTGTTGATATTTATTTACCAAGTTATAGAGAATTTGAAAAAATAATACAGAAAACCATGGATATTGATGAAATATACACTTAAAATCATAGTGCTTTTAAATTTTTTGCCATTTTAACAGGGTAATTAAAACAAAATTGCTTTCATCATTTGTAATCAAACTTGGTAGAAAAACAATATGTCATAAAAATTAAGGGGAGCTGATTCATTCCATGTTTAGGTTATTTAAGACATTACTGGTTAGTGATAATTAGAATGGCAAACTGTTAGTGATAATTAGAATCACCATGAATGAGATGATCTGTGGTCTCATGATATGGATTTTAGTTTAGAGCATCATCAACAATCAGTTTAAATTTACTGTATCTGAACTGCCTTGTTGGATTTAGAATGCTCAAACTGCTTAGAAACATATGTTGCCCTCAAGAGATTTTAATATTTTTGACAGGCATTTAAAAACTAACCTGCCAACACTATTTAATATTGGAGTATTTAAAAATTTTTTCCTGTTGACTTCTACTATGGCTTGGACAGGGTTTGTCCCTCCAAATATTTTGTATTCTAGAAGTTTAATCTCCAGTGTAACAGTACTAAGAAGTGGTGGTGGATCTTTAAGAGGCGGGGCCTGGTCATTAGGTCACCAGGGCTCTACCCTCAGAAGGGATTAGTGGAGTTCTTGAAAGTGCAGGTTGGGCCTCAACAGAGCACCTGCCTCCTAGCTTCTGCATGCGTCCAGTTCCCTCTCACTTCTCTGCCATGTGATGCAGCCAGGGGTCCCTTTCCAGAATGCAGTTCCATGCTGTTTTGATCTTCCAACCACCAGAATCATGAGGCAAATATACCTGTTTACTTATACCAGCCCCAGGTATTTTCTTATGGCAACACAAAATGGACTAAGACTCCTAAATTCAAATCAGTCATCATTTGGTTTTTCTCCTCAGTGTTTGTTTCTTTTACCTTAAAGTGATAAAGTTATTATTGCTTTTCTTTTTACAGTGCTATCAGTGATAACATGAGTGTATGGGTCCTGGAGAATTCTCATGTGGTTCACAAAATTTTGTGAATCCTTTAAATATTTCATAAAAGCTATACATTATTGATGTCTATCTGATGTTTGAGTTTCTTAATTGCCAGTATCCCAAGAGCTGATATAATTTATGCCACTTTGCAATCACTAGATGTTAGCTCAAAGATAATTCCTTGCACCACAGATCTTAATCATATGGAAGCAACCTTTAAGAAGCCATGTTCCACAAATGTGCATAATCTTGAATGAAATACTAAGGCTTTCTTATTCCCACCTGCACCCATAGCTTTTTTTTTTTTGCTAGATTAATAGTACTATTTGGGCATCAGAGCCAGCTTAGAAAAAAATGGCTCCTCATGGGTTCCCTGCTTGCCACCCTGGTCTCCTTGCCCCAGATTCTTTCCTCTGGTTTTTGCTTCTGATCATTTTGATCCTCACCTGTGTGTTCACAATTCAGCTTGGTTGCAACCTGCATCTCCTGAAAGCTGGGACAGTTACGGTGCTTATCTCACTGTTGCCATTGCTCAGTGTGCCAGGGGCTAGAGAACAGGTGGTGAGGACCCAACCTGAGGATAAAGCAGAAAGCAGGACGATGTGTGAGCTGAGTCTTCAAGTCCCCAACATATGCCCATTGTTCCATCAGATCCCTCAAAACACAGATTCCAAGGTACAATTATAAAGAATTTCAAGACAGTGACCAGAAATCACTGAACTTTAGGGGAAATGGGAATGGAGCTTGTGATTCTACAGTGGTCACATGTGTGTGAAGCTGGCCTTGCAAATACGGATTCATTTAATTCTCCTGACACCTGCCTTGTACAGATGTGGGAAACAAGACTGCATTTAAGCAGCCACACATCCCATATCTATGGCATAACTGGGACTTGAACTTTAGTGCACCCCAGTAATTTTTTGCATCTCCCCTTTCTTCTAGCCCATCTTTGTATGTGGTATGTGCTCGGGTGCCAGAATTCATGGCTCGAGGAGGTTGGAAGTATAGAGAAGAGAACCATTTCTTTGTGTTTTTCTCTGCAAGTAACTACTGACTAGGTGGTGAATCTGTTACTCTGGTCTTCTATTCTTTATATTTGATGTTCATAAAAATGGCCTGTCACATAGCATTGTCTTCAGCATCATCAAAAGTCTCTATATGTGTGTACGTGAGTATAAAAGTATTTACATAATTCACTTACTACAAACATATTTTTAAAAACATGGGCTACAGTTTTAAAAATTGGATCTGTAGTGCTTTCTAATGGCCATGCAAAATTTGAAAAGAGCAAACTTTCATAGCAGACATTTTAACATCAACCATGCTACTACCACTTACTTCTATGGCACAAACATGCCCAACATAGTGGCCAGGTAGATGATGTCACAGGGCAGGACAACTTGAAAATTGTCCAACACTTGGCCTTTCTAAAAAGGGGGACCTCTAATGTGTTCTAGCTCATGGGTTGTCCTGGGAGAGGGAAGGCTAATTTTGTTAAGCAGAAGCCCCAGACTCAGATATTTATGCCAAAGTGTTCAATGTTTAAAAGGAGTCAATAACCTAAATTTTTCTCCAATCTTTATGTGAACCATTCACATTTCTGTGGACTAAGTATGAACTGCAAATCTAGCCACTTGTCACTTACGACCTTTGGCTTATTGCTTCTTGCTGTCCAGTGGGCACTGTGCCAAGGGCTTCACCTACAGTGTCTCGTTTTAGCCCACAAAACAACCCTAGAACAAGTGAGCCTTTAGTGATGAATAAAAGAGGCAGAGAGGTATTACATAAATTGCCTGGAGCCACAATGCTTGTAAAATTCAGAGCTGGAATTTGAACCTAGTCCTTGATCACTCTAAAACCTATGACTTTAACTCCTGCCCTTACTGTCCACCATGTGGAGTAGAAGATTTATTCCTTTAAGTTACATATATATATATATATATATATATATATATATATAGGGAGAGAGAGAGAGAGAGAGAGAGAGAGAGAGAGTTCATTCTTAACATATACCAGTGATTATTCTGGGTGACAAAAACACAACAGGTAATAAAAGAGATTCTGCCCTGATTTTAGTGTGATTTGAAAGTTTTCTGAGGCAGGGCTTGATAGAAGTGATAAACCAATACATGTCAATGTTGGGTAATGCTAAATGCAGTAAAAACATAAAGTAGAAGCTGGGCACAGTGGCACATACCTGTAATCCAATCTACTTTAGAGGGTGAGGTAGAAGGATCTGAAGTTCAAGACCAGTCTGGGCAATTTAGTAAGACTCTGTGTCAAAATAAGTAGTGGTTACATGTAGTTTGGTGGTAGAGCACCCTGGGCTCAATCCCCAGTACAGAAAAGAAAACTAAACAAAAAAAATCTTAAAACAGAGTGAAGATACAGAATGATGGGGGCTTGTTGAGACACAGTGATCAGGGAAGACCAAAGTGCAGTGAGGAAGGAAATCAGGTGAGTCTCAGCAGGGCACGGAAAAATGGAGATGAAGAGGAACAGCAACTGCCTAGGTCTCCGGAGCATGAGGGCCTGATGGTTCCAGGAGAAGCCAGGGAGCCAGTGTGGCTGCAGTGCACCAACACAGGAGGAGGGAGTCAGTCTGAGAAGGCCAGGAATTGGTAGGCACAGCAGGACTTACGCATTTCATTCTGAGTATGAGGGAAAGCCTTCTGAGAGTTTTGGGCAAAAGTGTTGACACAATAAAGGAGGCAAGAATCCAAAAATATCCACCACCACCACCACCACCACCCCAGTTACCTTACAGCCTCACTTTTCAAAATGTTGTCTGGGCATGTGTGCTCCCAGATGTGTGCTCCCTCTTCAAGCAATGATAAATACCTTGCAGTTTGTTTGCCGAAAGTAACATGTTCTCCTGTCCTTCTGCTTCCACATGTGTATGTGGTCCCTTTAGCTGGGCGTGCCCAGCCATGATTCATCTATTTATTTACTCATCTATTTACTCTTCTTACTAAGCTCAGCCCAGATGCCAAGAGTCAACTTGAACTTTTCTTACTTTCCCGAACAGAGTTAACAAATTCTTTCATCTGAACTTTTATATACAGAAATAGCTGTCATGATAAGATTGAATTACTTGCTTTTTTCTCTAATCATAAAAATATTTGTAATGCTAAAATTTGAGAAGTGCAGCAATGTATGAAAAAAATAGAACAAATGGTCCATAATTCTATGGAGAGAATGCCACCCAGAGGCAATCACATGTTGTCCTGCTGCTTCTAATCTTTTTACTATCTGTACATTATATGCCTTATTTTACTGATTTTAACTTTGCCACAAACATTTTGCTGTTGTTGAAAACTTTAATCTTGGAAGGTTTCCAACACATAAAAACTACAGAGAATAGTATAATTAATTCCTGTGTACCCATCATGAAGTTCCAACATTATTAACATTGTTAAGCTCCAATCTTGTTTTCTGTGTAACCCTAGCCCCTTTCTTAAGATTATTTTGAGACAAATTTCTAAGACATCATTTCAATTGTCGGTTTTCCCATATGTGTGTCTGCAACAGTGGCTCTCAACTAGGGCAATATACTTTTCAGGCACATAAGTCAGTGTCTGGACATATTTTTGGTTAAGACTGTGAAGAGGCTATTGCTACTGGCATCTAGTAAGTAGAGACCAGAGATACTGTGACCGTGTACACAACAGTCATGCACAGCAGAGTGAGCAAGCCCAAATAATCAATAGTGCCAGGGTTGAGAAATACTTCTTCAAAAGACAAGACTTCTTTTTAAAAACTTTTATTGTAGTATTACATACATACAGAATATGCAGAGATCAGAAATGAGTAATTCCATTAGCATTCATGAATTCAGTGCACACATGCAGATCGAGACAGAACGTTGTCAGCATCCCTGAAGTACCTCTGCTGTCCCGTGCCAGGTCCTCACTGGCCTTGAGGGTAACCATTCTGCTTTACACTAACATATTGTGCATAGAGGGTTAGCTCAGGAGGTTGATTTAGACCCTGACTTTAGTCATCTAGTGGGAGACTTCTAATATTTAGAGATTTTCCATTTCAACTCTAATTTATAAATTTGGAGCTATCAATTCAGAGCCCATGCACTCTCCTTTTCTAATAAGGAGAAATTATTTTTATGCCTCTCCCTCTAAAAGAGAGAAAAGTGTGTTTGTGTTGCTGGTAGTGAATTCCTGGCTTCAACCCTCAGTTTTGTGACGTCCTAGTTTGCCCTATAGCAGCAAATAAATTCTGCAGCTGAGCAGCTATAAAGAGGAAAGGCCCAGGCATCTCGTAAACTTCAGTTGACCATTGCAGAGAAGGTTGATACCAGCATGTAGGATGTTGCTGCTGGGACGTGTCCTCAATCAAATACCAGAGGCTCCCCCACATGGAAGGGGCCTAGTGACCTGGGGTAAAGTCACTGAAATAGGGTTAGTCTAAGACAGCCTTATGCCAGTGCTGCTAGAATGCTCTTTACTGCATGAACAACTTCCTTTTTAATTATGTTTTCCTCCTACACTGGCAGGAAGAATAATTTACAGAATGTTATGTGTCTTGGTTTTGTAACAGAAAAATGGTGACCACTCTAATTTCCACAGGTGAAGGAGGAAAGACTTGGAAGCCATCCACTGGTTTAAGCCAGCTGGGTTCCTTAGTGAGCAGTTTTGCAGTCTCATTAGGATGAGTTACATAAAATATAGTTTGGGCAGCGCTGCCTTCTTGCCAAGTCAACTCAGAATTTCTGCCTCTTAGCTTTCAAAATGGAGAACTAGAAAACAGCACGGGGTGGAGGTCTTTCACCATTTCTGAAATAATAGACTCTTAAGTGAATCAATGTCAGCCTTAACATCCTCTGAATGGGAAGTGCCTCCCTATAATGTCTTTGAAGATCCACATTCTCTTAACTGAGGGCTCTGTGCTAGGTTAGGTCCAAAGTGCATTATGAAGTAGTTAAGGGCCTTGTCGTGGTGCCTGACATTTAAACAGACTTTGCAGGTGATTGGAACTCTAGGACAATGACATTGAGGCAGGCGTCTTTCTAGTCGTGGAAGAAATGTCATGGCAACATCTCTGTGAGGTCTGCGTGGGCGGATGGGCTCTGCCAACATCCATGTTCGTGCTATGTGTGCTCCTGTGTTTCGTGCGTATCACCTTGCTTATAAATCCTCAGGTATCCCTATGTGTTTAATCACACATCCTTCATCAGTTAGCCCAAAGTGGCTCCTCATTGTACTTAAGCTAAGAGCAAGGAGCAAAACCAAATAAATTCATCAGTGAGGTGGGCAGAAAAGAGTTTGCCCACAAGTTTATGCTACACAAGTGAGGCTAAGAGAGATGAGGCGATTCCTAGCTTACACAGCTCTACCAACATGCAGTTTACATGCAGGTAGCAACAACACTAATCATTTTCACAAGCTGGAACTTTGAGAGAAATTTGGATTCTTTCTGCAGATAGAACAAAATAATTTAAACTGACTTTCTTTTTTCTTTGTTTTGCTTGTTTGTTTGTTTTAAGACAGGGTCTCACTTTGTATTGCTGGCCGACTTTGAACTCACTAAGTAGCCCAGGTTGGCCTCGAACTCACAGTAATCCTCCTGCTTCAGTTTCCTGAGTGCTGGAATTACAGGCATGTGCCGCCATGCCCAGCTACCTAAAGAGTCTTTTTTCAACTTGATAATTTAGTTTTAATTAGAGAAGGTAGAAAGTCGCTATGTTTTTCAAACTGTAGTGGCTTCAGTATGTGCCATCAACTATGTTTTCAGGATTTATAAAATATATTTTATGTGTTTAGATAAAACATCCTTAGGCCAAGCGTGATGGTGCACATCTGTAGTCTCAGCACTTAAATGACTGAGGCAGGAGGATCAGAAATTTGAGGGCAGACTGGACTACATGGAAAGACTCTAACACCCCCCCCCCAAATTCCTTACCTTTAATCTGAAAACCAAGAAAATGTTGGAGATAAGTTGGGGGAATGAGAGAAGAAAAACTAAGAGAAATTTAATACTCATTTATTGGTGTGCCTCTGTATATGAGAAATTCTGATATCTGTTTTTATGTATACTCATTCCTCATGATAACTGCTTAAATAGTTGGAGAAACTACCTCAGTTTCTTTCATATATTCATTTAACAAATGTTTATTGTGTGCTTATGATTCAGGATGAGAACTAGCCCCTGGAAACCCTCACTTTCAGGGAGCTTATATGCTAGAGGGATCATCTGTACTAATCAAATAGATACACAAAGATGATAAGAAATGAGAAAGTGAGGTAAGTGATACCATGGGAATAGCCAATGGGAGATGAGAGAGTCCTTCTTTTAAAAAGTTAAATTGAGCTGAGACCCTAAGCATGAACAGGAAATAATTATAAATAAAGTGAGAAAAAAGCATGTTCCAGGCAGATGGAAAAAAAGGACATGTGCAAAGGCTCTGTGATGGAAAGAAGTGTAATTGATACAAGGAAACTGATGTTAGCCAATCTGTTTCTCTGGGTGCTTAACTGAAAATAACAGAAAACCCTAGCCTATTTTTGCTGAAGAATTTATTAGAAGCTAGGGTAGTTTTGTGGCACTTCTGTCAAAAAGATACCACTGATCCTAATATCACTAGTGACATCAGTACTGGGCATTGGACACTGCTATAATCATTGGACACAGTCATTACCCTCATAAGAAGGAATTCCTGCTTCATTGGCATTAGTTGCTAAATCAGTAACTGCCCAGCTATGTCTAACTGGCAGAGCTAGTTTGCACATTGGTCCCTGGCCACAAGGCAAGCTTGGGAAGCACAGTGAACACGAGACACACAGCTTCAAAGTGTGCCCATCAGGAAGAATTACCTCTGTATTTCCTTAAGGCCCATCATGTCCTTCCACTGGTGCCTATAATACATGCAGAGTATGAAAATTCAGACTTGCTGGGAAACCCCCTTTAGTTAAGAGAGGATGATACTATGATAGGTAACACTCATGACACTTGTGTAAGACTTAAGAACCATTCTCACACACTCATACAGTCACCCCACCTTATCCACAGATTTGCCCAGGTGTCACTGGAAAACATTCAGAAAAAAAGTGCCTCTGAACATACAGACTTTTTTTTCTTGTTAACATTCGCTAAAGAATACAGGAAAAGGACTCTGCACAGCATTTACATTGTAGTAGATGTTATAAGCAATCTATACATAATTTAAAATATACAAGTGGATGAGCTTAGGTTATATGCAAACATTATGCCAGTTTACTCAAGAAATTTGAGCATCCAAGAACTTGGGGATCTGAGGGGGTTCTGGAGCCAATCCCCCTGGGATATTGAGAGATGACTGTACAGTATATTAGTTTCTAGTGCTGTATAATAAACTACCTTAAAAGATTGCATCTCAAAACAACAAAAATCTGTTATATCACATAGTTTCTGAGGGTAAGGAATCTGAGAATGGTTTATATGGGTGGTTATGGCTCAGGGTTTCTCACAAAGCAGTGATCAAGATGTCACTTGAGGCTATAAACATCTGAAGTCTAGGCAGGGCTGGAGGGGCCACTTCCAAGGTGATTCACTCATAGATATTAGCAAGGTGCCTCAGTTGCCCCTTGAATATGTGCCTCTCCTCAGGCTGCTTTAGAATCTCCATGACATAGCAACTGGGTCATCTTGGAGCAGTTATCCCAGAAAGAAATGAAGGCAGAAACCACATTATTTTATAACCTAGCTTCAGAAGCTGCTTATTGCCACTTCTACTATGTTCCATTAGTCATCCATACCAGTGTTGATAGAGCGTGGAAGGGGACCGTCCAAGGCATGAATCCTGGGAGGCAGAAATCACTGGGAAGCATCCTGGACACTTCCTACCCTGTGTTGTTTCTTCTTGCTGATGGAGTGCTATTGGGTACCTCTGGCTTTATTACTTGGTATATTGGCTGAAAAGTCTGTCATGATTCTAATGGGCTTTCCTTGATAGGTGAGTTATATCTTTTCTCTAACAGCTTTTAGTATTCTGTTTTTATGCTGAATTTCTGGGACCTTAATTATTGTATGTAATTATTGTGTAGATTTATTTTGGTTATGATTGTTTGGCATTCTGTTTGCCTCACTTATCTGTATATCCCATTCTTTTCCCATGTTTGGAAAATTTTTTGCTATTGCTTCTGTGAAGTTTTTTTTATGTCACTTGTGTTGACTCCTGAATTTTCATTGATGCCTTTCAGTCTTGTATTGCTTCTCTTTGCATCGTTTTAAAGCTGTTGAATTGTTATTTCATGCTCTCTTGTTATTTTTAAAAGTTCTTTCCTTTCATGACCACCAGCTGTGATCCTGTCTTTGAGGTCCAAAAGTCTATCCTCAGCTTCATTCAAACGGTTTTGCCAGCTTTCAATGGAGTCTTTTATTTCCTGGATATCTCTGAATTTGTTTCATGTATTTTATTTCCTAAATTGTTCATTCAAGGTTTCCATCATCTCCCCATGCTCCTGTACCTTTTTTTTTTTTTTTATGTATGCCTTCTCTAGCTATGCTGAGCAATTCCGTTAATAAAGTCATCATTTCTTTCTTTACCTGAGAGATGATTTCTAATCTGATTTACTCTTTAGCCTCATGGATTTGTTTCTTTATCTCACTTGCTATCTTTTCAGAAATTTCAGGTGTATGACTTCTAATGTCCTCTATTTCAGTGTCTCTTGTACTTGTTCCTGATGGACTGGATGTTTGAGATTCCATTTTGCTTTTTCGTTTTGTCATTTTCACCTCTTGGGTTAATATTTTGGCCTTTTCAATCCCACCAGTCTCAACTGACCATCATGTGTGTCTTAGGGTCCTACTGTATGGGCGATGTTTGTCCAATTGCTGGGTCCCACAATGAAGGGGCCTGTTGGGTGAGTCCTATATTCTTCCTAGGCTGACTAGCCTAGGAGTATTGATGTTACCCAACCCTTAGTTCCTATTGTTACTGTAGCTTTAGGCTGTTCCAGGGCACCAGATCTACCTGGCTATATTGTACACCTCAGCTGGGACCCTATTGTGTCACTGGGGGTCTCCTAGGCCCTTTCAAGTTCCTCCGGGTTGGAGGAGGCCTTGATGGCACTCTCTGCAACCCACTTGGTATTGTCTATATGGGAGAAGGACTCACCACACACTTGCCGGGCTCGCCAAGATCTTACAGCTGGAGGGGAGGGCTTGCTGCTACTCCTGTTTACCCACTGGGATCCTCTATTTGAGGGGGAAAGTCACCACACTGTCTCAGGCCCGCTGGGGTCCTCTGTGTGGGTGAAGGGTTGCTGAGGCTTCCACCAGCCCACCAGGATTCTGCAGCTCGGGGAAGGGGTCGCTGATGGTCTGTGGGCTGCAGAGGTGTCTGGGGTGAAGGGGAGTGGTGACCGATGATCCTGCTGGCTCCCAAGGTCTCCAGGGTGAAGGAGGAGTGTCAACTGATGATCCCACCAGACCCTGAGGTCTCCGGGGGGGGGGGTGGAGGAGGAGTGCCGACTGATGATCCCGCCTGCCTCCAATACTTGGTATATCAGAAAGTGAAGATAAACTCATGTGTTTTGTCACTTGGTAACTAGAAACTCAATTTCTACTGTTGTCTAGTAGCAACCTAGGAACTGTTTCTTAAAAAGAGAGTGGCTACTTTTGAAACAGTATTTCCCCCTTGAGATTTGCTGTGGCTCCTTCCAGCATGCTAATATACCACAGCTAGCCAAAAGGATCAAGTGCCGAATTTGACTGTACTGCAGATTGACCATCTGAAGAGACTGACCCCACCCAAAGCTAGAGAATATAAATGAACCAGAGCAACACTGCTGCAAGAAAACAGACAATAAGAACAACCCAGAATATGGGCATGCTATAAAATTGTGAAGGAATACTGAGAACCCAGTAGGAGAAACAATTTTCTTTTGTTTTTGTTTTGTTTTGTCTTTTCAGGATAGATTAAAAAAATTTTTTTACAAAGCACCCATTAGAGCAAAAGTTGCATAGAAAGTTCCAGAAACAGTGCTAATCTGTTTTTACAGAGATAGTTTTTGGAGCACAGTTGCTCTGTCACTTGATTGAACTAGTGTCTTTTCTAAGATGTGATTGTCTTTTATACTAACCAAGCACAATTCAAAAGATGATATAATAGGAATCAACCTCCCTACATCTTTTAGTAGATTTCTTTAGCTCTCCCAGGAATGCAGCCTTGCTTTTGTCTTCTAGTTTTTGTAGGAAGAGGTAGCTCCAGGATCTTGTTTTTTCCCTATTATAATAGCCCTTCTTCCTCAGGTCAGGAAGCTCATGCAGGATTTCTGTCCATTGTAGAGTACAGGAGTAAGGAAATAATCTTGAGTCATTGTTGGAATCTCATCAAACCATCACAAGATGGATTCAGGCCAAACTTCACCCATCACTTGATCATCACAGTTCTCTCTCCGATAATCCACTGTGGTATACTGGAACCCTTGGAATTGGTGGTAGCTCAGAACCTGTATCTGACAATTCCCAAGAAGTCTGAATATTTGCCATTCCCCAGTGTCCATCTGCCCCATAAGTGGGCATATTCCCTTTGGACAACACTGAAAGAAATTTTTTAATATGTTCTTGATGATCCACAGGGTCTTCCACTTGTGACGCCTCATCATGCCATACACTCTAAGTCCCTGAATTAACTAAGTCTGAGATGGGGTATCATTGCAGGCATTCTGCAGCCCTTTTAACCATTTCTGTGTACCTCTCTCTGGTTTCTGGGTTCTTTTTTGTTTTAATCATTTGATCAGATGCCATATCTTTTTAATTAAAAATGAGACAAATCCTTTTGTGCCTTTTGAGGTTTCCTTTTAACATTCATTCCTATATTATCTATTTAAACAACGAATATGGGCACGCTATAAGTTTGTACCAACTGGCCCCTGGCTCTCTTTCTCCAAAGGCAGCTGGGTTCTTTTACTTTTAATGTCCCATACTTGGAATTTTCTTCAGAACTGTGACCTTGGGCTATTGAAGCTGAGTTGACTATGTGCAAAGAAAGCTGTAAGTATCTTTGAATTTATCTTGGGGTCCATGGAAGATGGATTAGTAGCATGTCCCTGATAAATCCATTTCAACATTCCTATATCCCAAAGACATAGTATTCTTTCTTGTATCTTTACTGCTCAAAATATATGAGGACCAGGAGTACTGGTGTCACTTGGGAACTTGTTAGAAATTCAAAATCTTGGACTATACCCCAGATCTTGCTAAATCAGAATTTTAATGAGACTCCCTTGCTATTCATATGCACATTAAAGTTTTAGAAATACTAACCTAAAATTGGTATGCTGGCAAATTTCTGGCATCTCAGCATCTTATAGTTAGGCCACCCCTGAGCACAGGTATCAGTCAACTAATTGAAAACATAACTGAAATCACTTCCAGCTGCTCAACTCAGCATTTTGATCATGGAGTTCCCAGTCTACACAAATGCCAACAAATTCAGCCTGATCTAAAGCTCTGTTTTACCCTCATTGGTTTAGACCCACATTCTGCAAATTTTTGAAGATAAATATGAGCACTGTCTTCCTATCCTTTGTCGTGTACATCTCTTCCTGGGTTTGTCTTCTCATTACTCCCCAGTCTTAAGCCTGGAAACATTGAGGAGTGGCAGGGATAACTCATAAGAACTGGTTCATTGGCAAGGACCTGCCTCAACCATAAGCCTAAAGGGTGCTCAACACAGTAAGGATAGTGTCATGAAAAGATTCCTACGGAGGTTGGGATGCTTGGGAGGTGCTATGTTTTAACGTGTTCTCCAAATTTCATGTGTCAGAAACTCAATCCTGGATGCAATTTGCAGCAGTCTTGAGAGATGGGATCTTGAAGAGGAGCTTAGCACATGAGGCTTTTGCCCTCATGAATAGATTAATACCATTATCACAGGACTGGAGTAGTTGTCATGTGAGTGGGTTCCTGATAAGAGAATAAGTTCAGCCTTATTTTCTACTCTTTTCTCAGTCTTCTGTGTTATGCAAGACAGATATCTGCTGTATGGAATGACACAGCAGAAGGCCCTTACTAAATGCAGCTCCTCAATATTGGACTAAATAAGTGTATGTTCATTACAAATTACACAGCCTGTGATAATCTGTTATAGCAGTACAAAACAGCATAAGTCAAGTAGCATTTGAATCCTTCTGTTATATCCCATGTTAACCCAATCCACTACTTCCTGACTGATACAAAGAATGAAGGAATGAGGCTATGAATTAACCTAATGTTATATCTCAGCAAGTCATAGCATCAAATTTTGAGTTTAATTTTTGCATCTGTCAGCCTTGCAGTCTTAAAAGGTGACAAATTATTTCAGTAGCCATTATTTCTGTCTGTGTCTTGAGCTGAGTATGTAGGACCTAGAGTTTGTTATTCTTATTTCTTTAAGCTCTTCATAATCATAAAATGATTACCTTATTGCCTAGTCCTTGAGTATTTGTGCTTTTGATGACTGTTCCATGTCACATACTATTTAATCCCCCAAGTCCTATTTTTAATGAACACTGTATTCCAGATAATACAGACAATAATTTAATTAACAGTTTGATCACTGGATATAACAAGGTTTTTTTTTTTTTTTTTTTTTTTTTTTTTTTTTTTTTTTTTTTTTTTTTTTTTTTTTTTTTTTTTTTTTTTTTTTTTTTTTTTTTTGCGGCACCGGGGATCTAACTCACAGCCTCACACCTGCCAGGGCAGGCGCTTAAGCCACTGAGCCAAACTCCCAGCCCTGGTTTTTTGAGGCAGGGTCGCACTATGTAGCTCAGGCCAGCCTTGCGCTCACATTGTAGCCCAAGCAGGCCTCGAACTCACAACGCTCCACCTACCTCAGCCTCCTGAGTGCTGGGATTAAAGGCATGCGCCACCACGCCTGGCTAACAACGTTTTAATATGCTGGATTTTACTGATTTTATCTCCAACTATAG
>RJWM01042264.1:0-14336 GCA_004363535.1 Dasyprocta punctata | reverse complement strand
AGAGTGCCATGGCATAGGGGCAACACTTCAAGGAGGCAGAAGACAGCAAAATCAGCAAGAGCAAAAGAAGGGGTACAGCAAGCCTCTTCTTCTCCCTTACATTGTCAGCAGGCTATCAGCCCTCCAGGCTGGCTGCAGCAACCACAAAATCTTCATGCTGTCCTCTTGCATAGGCTCGGGATGTTTACAAAGTGATAACATTGGCCCCCTGCTGAGTCACTTAGTTAAACTTCTGAATTTCTGAAATTGACACAAAGTATCAACCATTGGAAACCCCCGCCCCCACCAAAGCCTCAATTCATCTTAGGTGGGGCTTTTCAGAGGTGGCTGAATCTACTGTAAGTGATAATGGGATTAAATGTGAGATGATAGAGTGAAGGAAGCCCCACCCTGGGAGGGTTTCATCACCCAAAAGGCAGGTATCCTGGAAGGGATAAAAGAGAGAAGCAGGCTGCTGCTGCTGCTTTTGCTGCTGTGATTGCTTGCTGCTTGCTGCCTTCTGTTTTCCCTGCTTCGCCATGAGCTCTTTCTCATCTGCAGTGCTCCTCTGCCATGTCACCTTGCCTTGGAGCCAGCCGACTATGGACTGAACCCACTGCAAACTGAAAACTGAAATAAAACTTTCTTCCTTTAACTGTGGGCGTTGGGTATTTTGTCTCAGCAACAAGAAAAGTAACTAAGACAGTTTCCAAACTTTCTTCTGAATTTTTTGTTGTCTTCCGTATTTTTTATTATCCATCTGTCTCTGCTTATCTCTCTAAGGGTATCAATTATAGATTTTTTTTGGTCCTGTGGCTTTAACTCAGGGATTTACCATGATAGGCAAGTGCTCTATCATTGAACTGCATCCACCAGCCCTTTCTATTTTTTTAGTTTGAGACAAGATCTTGCTAATTTGCCCGGGCTGAACTTGAACTTGTGATCCTCTTGCCTCAGTCTCCTGTGAAGCTGCAAGTACAGTCGTGCACCACTGTGTAGGTTAATTATAGATTTTAAAAAATGGTTTCTTTTTCTTTTACCAATTGTCTTAATTTCCTCAAGCTTCCTCTTTCTGATCTCCTTCACATAGGAAATTCACTGTCTGTTAAGTCTGGCAGTCTTCTGCTATGGTCTTGTCTGAATGTTTCTGTTCTCTTCAAATCTGTGTGTTGATGTTCTCAGCCCCCAGGTGATAGTATTAGAGGCCAGGGATTTGCAAAGTGATTAGGTTATGGGAACTGAGACCGCATGTGAGATCAGTGTGAGTACATATGAGATCAGTGTGAGAGAGGGGGCCCAAGGGGAGCCCTTGGCTCTTCCAGTGGGCAAGGATGTGGGCCAAAGAGTCTGTGAGCCAGACAATGGGCCATCACAAGACACTGAATCCACCTCCACCTTGGACTCTTCAGCCTTCAGAACTGTAAGTAATAAATCCTGCAGTTGATGAGATACTCAGTTTGTGGTATATTGCTCCAGCTGCTTGTTATGGTTTGTGTCTGGATGTCCCCCCAAAGCCTCATGCAGGCATGGGGGCAGGCTTCTAGAGTTTGTGATTGATTCATGGTCCAATGCTGGGATTATGGGTGTGAGTACTGCATCCCTCCTAGGGTGGGTAGCCTGCATACAGCATATGGGACAAAAAGAGTCTTCTTTGACACTCCTTCCCTTTTTGTGCTTGTTGCTTTTGCTGTTTTCTGCCCTCCATGAACTGTCGCCCCTCTGCCATGTGCCACCCTGCTTTGGAGCCAGCTGAGTATGGACTGAAACCTCTACAAACTGAACTAAATACACCTTTCCTCCCTTCATTTTGGGCATCAGGTATTTTGTCTCAACAATGAGAGAAAAGTAACCAAGACACTGCCTGAACAGACTGATAGCCTTGTTTATTGATATTCAGGACAGAGCGCTGGAAAGTGTCTGAAAGCTCTGTGGACTAGCTGGGCTTTGTCACAGCCAGGGTCGCTGGGGGGGGGGGGGTCTGGCTGGACCATTTTCCTGTGGCCACAAACGGGCACACCTGCGGGTCCTTTCTCTAGGGTTGGCCCCTTTCCCTGGAAGGAACCCTCTAATCTGCGACAGTAATGTGTGAGCCACTTGCATGCTTGGGGAGCCCGTGGCGATGGGCTTCTCGGAGGTAACTCAGTCACCCTGTGCTTAGTCCCACACACATCCCTATTCTGGTGTCTCCAGTTTCCGGGGCTTCTCACGATGGTGCTGTCGGTTAGCTTTCGGCTGTACTTCGTGTGTGGTTGGCTTTGGTGTCAGTTTTTTTCTGGTGTGTTGGGTCTGTTGCTCCTCACCCATCAGCTTTTCAGCTTGCAAAATTTTCTCTCCCCTCTATTGTAGTTTTATCCTTTAAAAAAATCATTTTAGCCAGGTATAGCAGTGCATGCCCATAATCCCACCTATCTGGGAGGCTGAGGCAGGAGGATTGCAAGTTGAGACCATAATATTAAGTGAAATAAGTCAGATACAGAAGCTTAAATATTACATGGTTTCTCTTACATGAGAAACTCAAATATATATGTATATATATGTATATATAAATGAATAGGAGATATATAAATAGGAAGTAAGGAGATGATCTCTTTCAAGTCCACGGGAGAATAAGAGATGGGGGAGAGAGAGGAAAGGAGGGAGGGAAAAGAGGATGGAAAGAAATAAAGAACTGAAGGGGAAAAATGATGAAAATAGAGCTTTTGTAAATGGGAAAAAGATCAAGAGTTGGAAGGAAGAGAGAGGAAGGAGAGGGGTAAAGGATGGAAAAAAAAGAGAGAGAGAAAAAGAATTAAGATGTAACATGCACATGTAACAACTCCGCATGATAACTGTAACCATTATGTACTGCAAACATGTACTAATAAAAAAGAATATTAAAAAATAGGAGAATATAGAAAACTTTTAAGTCCACTAGAAAATAGGAAAGGTTTTGCTATCGGAAAAAGGTTATTAAGCAGAAACAAAATAAAATGATATTAATAAGTGAAACACATCACCATTTATACAACTATGGATAAAATTGACCAATTAAATACAGAGATGAGAAGAGTTAATCAGTGGTGTGAACTAATCATATGCTGCTCAGAAGACACACACCTATGCAGAACCAAGCATAGATGTGGAAAATAATATAATGAACAAAAATGTAAGTATTCAAGAGAAGGCTGATGTAACAATGTTATAACAGGCTAAATTAAGAAAAACCACTAAGAGCAAAGGAATAAGAGAATGTTACACAGTAATAAGAACTGGCCACCAAATAAATACGACAGTTATGACCCTTTCTGGTTCTAGCAGCACAGTAAAAACTGTTAAGACTGCAAAGATCAATGAACAAATCCCAGAATAAGAGGTTTTCACACATGCCTGACACTATTAGGTTTAGGAGGTAAAGATATAATAAGTATGCAGTTGGTTTTAACCATAATATTATAAAGTTTAATATGCTTAATAAACTCAGAGCATATGTTTATCTTAAAGTATGCATGGAATAATTATGCAAGCATGTTAGAAATTAATGATAAAAATGGCGGTAAGTCCTCTATACGTTTAAAACTATTAGCAGTCACTCCTAAATAAATGAATCAAAGTTATCACAATGGAAATCACCAAATGTTCTTTTTTCTGAAGTAGGGTATACTATGTAGTTTGGGCTTACCTCCAACTCATTATATAGCCCAGACTGGCCTTGAATTCAAGATCCTCCTGCCTCAGCCTCCTGAGTTCTGGGATTACAGATGCGCACTGCTGTGCTGAGTAAAATCACCAAATACTTGAAAGCAAATGACAAGAGCTCTACATATCAAAGCTTGTAGGGCCAAATGAAGACAATTCTAATTTTAAGGCATGTATTACAAATAAAAAGTTAAATTATTTATGTGTTGTATCATTCTCTGTACAAGGAGACAGAAAAAGCACAACAGAGTAAACCTGAGGAAAGCAGGGGAATAGATTGGTAAAATAATGGAAGTCAGTGAAGTAGGAAACAAAGTAAATGAAAACTGAAAGTTGGTTCATTGAAAAAAAATCCTAACCAAGAAAATTTCTAGTGCAGCTCATCAAAGAAAAAAAAAAAAAAAAAAAAAAAAAAAAAAAAAAAAAAAAAAAAGGAAAAAGCTACCAATAAACAATATTGAAAATGAAAAATGGGCATAAATTGAAGTGGGGTTAAAAATTTTTAAAAATAATGAGTGATAGAACAACTTCATTTCAATGGAATTGAAAACATGCAAAAACTCAGACTTTTCTAGAAAACCTGAAGCATCAAACTTGACCAGGAAGATATAGAAAAGTTGAATTAACCAACACTAACATAATTAATCGAACCTCGCCTTCAGAAAACACAGGCTTTACAGGAAGGCTTTACCAAACCTTCAAAGAATTGTTACAGAGAATTGAAATGCAGATAAGTTAAATCAAGGTTTGCATATTCCGGATGCTAAGTAAGCTTGCTGAGTTCAAGAAAGGAAAGTTACAAACCAGCCTCACTGGGGTATCCCAGCTCCAAGGCAGCTCCCCAAGATCCTGGCTTCCCAGGTGGGGTGGGGCTGTCCCTGGATAGTACTCTGCACCAACTATGGCTTTTTTTTTTTTTTTTTTTTTGAGGCAGGGTTTCTCTGTGTAGCCCAGGCTGACTTCAGACTTGCTGGAATCCTCCTGCATCAGCTTCCCCAGTGCTGGGATTACAGGCATGTACCACCATGCCTGGCACTGGAGGCTACTTTATAAAAGACATGACAGCGTCTGCCCTCCCTACTTGACTATCTGTTCTGGAGGAAGCCAGTTTCTGGGTCACGGACATATTCCAGCATCCCCGTGGATGGCATAAGAAACCAAGTCTCTTGCCAACAATCAGCACCAGTCTGCCGTCCTGTGAATGAGTCGGATCCTGCAGCTGCTCCACTAGCTCACAACCTGCCTGTAGCCTCGTCAGAGACCCCAAGACCACCGTCAAGCTAAGTTCCTCCCCTATTCTTGACCCACAAAAGCTGAGAGATAATCACTGCTTATTGTTGTTTTAATTCACTAATTTGGGATAAGTATTGTGCAGCAATAAAGAGCCAATGAATTTGCTTAGGAATTTAGATACAAAAGTCATAAATAAAACATTCACAGAATGAATTAAGTAATGCATCATTACAGTTTGTCCCAAAATGTAAGAATGACTACTTTAGGAAAATCTGCTAATGTGACTCACCATATTAAGAAATTAAAGGAGAAAATTACATGATCATTTTACTAGATACAGAAAAAACATTTGAAGCTGGGCATGGTGTCTCATGCCTTTAATCCCAGCACTCGGGAGGCTGAGGTAGGTGCAGTGTTGTAAATTCAAGGCCAGCTTGGGCTACAACGTGAGTGCAAGGCTGGCCTGAGCTACATAGTGCGACCCTGCCTCAAAAAACTAGGGCCGGGAGTTTGGCTCAGTGGCTTAAGTGCCTGTCTGGCAGATGCGAGGTTGTGAGTTTGATCCCCGTGCCACACACACACAAAAAAAGCATTTGATAAAACTGTATGATTTGTTCATGATGAAATATCAAATTGTGAATTGAAGGAAAAACCTAAACACGATGAAGCGTATCTACCAATAATCAGCAAGCACACCTGGGTGGCACACTTTCAGGTGTGTTTTTTATACTCGGGTATAAGACAAGAGGAAGTGATGCTCTCATCACTTCCTTTCTACCTTGGAGAGTTTAACCTATGCATTAGTATTAGAAAAAAGGAGGCGTGAGCATTGGAAAGGGAGAGACCCAAGTGTTCTTTCTTTGCAAACTCTAATCGTCATACTGATGATTCTGAGGAATTTATAGAACTGGATATATTAAATGTATTTGGTAATATTGTTGGACACAAGGTCATCATAGCAGAATGACTTGTGTTCCTACTTATCGATGAAGACCAGTTAGAAAATAAAATAGAAGAAACAAAGATCTCATCCATAATGGCAAGAAAAAGTATGAGGTACCCAGCAATGAATCAATCAGAGATAGGAAATGTTTACAGAGGGAATTACAAAGTCTTGCGGAAAGAATTAAAGCAAAACCTAAAAATAAACAAAGAGACATGTGTTCATGAATCAGAAAACTCGTTATCCTACCTATGCCAATCCCCCCCCCATAAATAATCCATAAATCCGATCGAAATCTCAATGAAGTTTAAAAAAATTTTTTTTGGGTCTGGTTGGAATTTGACAAACTGATCTGAAATTCATAGGGAAGATTAAGAGCTGGATAATTTTGGAAAAGAACACAAGGCGGAGGGGTGGGTGAAGTTGATCTGCGAAGTGACAGGACTTAGTGGGGTTAGGAAGGAATAGTAATTAGGGAGTGGGGCGGTGATGCGGAGCCGCGAGCCCAGGCAGGGACCCACGCACATACGGAAAAGACACCCAGCAGCTGGGATTTCAAACCTGTGGGGGGGAAGAATTACTTTTAAAAATAAGTGACACTTGGAAAATTAGTTATCCACACTGAAAAACCTAAGATTAGGTTCTTACTTTCATACTCCAAAATAAGTAAGAGCTCCTCTTTCAAACTTTTAGGAGATATTTGGGCAGACAGTGATTTTTAAAACAGAATGTCAAAATTCATCAGGAATGAGCAACATTTTACCTGCCCTCCTTTGATGGTTTCTGTTTAGAGGTAGCAAGTGAAACAAGTTGAAGACAAGACTTATTTAGGAGACGGTATATACTACTTAGAGAACTGACAAGAGATTAGTGGTTGCAATTTTTAAAGAGCGCCTACAAATAAAATAGAAAAGCAATGAAAGATACAATAGAACTATGTGTACAGATTATGTAAAGGCAGTTCAGGAGAGAAGGAAATCCAAATGCAATTCCATCAAGGCTTAAGGAGCTGGGTATATAGCTCAATGGCACAGCACCTGCCTGGCAAGCGTGAGGTCAGGCATTCGATTCCTAGTACCAAAAAAAGAGAATTTAAGGAGTCAGGCACAGTGGTGCATGCCTGTAATCCCAGAAGTCAGGAGGCTGAGGCAGGAGGATCACTGGGAGTTCAAAATCAGCCTAAACTACACAACAAGACCTTGGCTAAAAAAAAAAAAAAAAAGACCCAGGAAATAAAAAAAGTAAACCCATAACCTGCAGATTAGCAGCAGTGAAAATGGGTTACTACTAAGTATTTAGATACAGATGGTAGATAAACAAAAATAAACTCTCACGGGCTGCTGGTGGGAGTGTAAATGGGTGCCGTCACTTTGAAGAGCACTTGGGCAGTGTCTGAGTAACGCCAGACAGGCAGGTCCTTTAATTTTGCAACTGATCTCTAGGATTCATTACAATATTGCCATATTAGGGCAGAACTGGAAATCGTGCACATACCCAGCAGGAGGATGAGTAAGCACCGCAGAGGATCCACGCACCATGCTGCGGGACGGTGAGAGGTGCTCACCTGTACATAGAGGTGCATTTTATTTTATTTTATTTTATTTTGCGGCACCGGGGATTGAACTCACAACCTCACACCTGCCAGGGCAGGCGCTTAAGCCACTGAGCCAAACTCCCGGCCCTGGTTTTTTGAGGCAGGGACGCACTATGTAGCAAACGATATTGTAGCTCAGGCCAGCCTTGCGCTCGCGTTGTAGCCCAAGCCGGCCTCGAACTCACAACGCTCCTCCTACCTCAGCCTCCCGAGTGCTGGGATTAAAGGCATGCGCCACCACGCCCGGCTAGGGGTGTATTTTAAAAACTCAAATGTCAGGCAAACAAACCACTCTGTAAAATGGCGTATAGAGTATGACACGTTTCCTGTGAAGTTTAGAAATAATGCAACAGATATATAGTTACATATATATTATACGATAGGAACATAGGAGAAAGATGAATATCAGAATTCCACAGAGCAGGGTGTTTAGTGCTTGGATGTCTACTGTACCGGTGTCTTTACTTTTGGTTTGAAATGTCTCAGTGATGACAGTAGTCATTCAGGTTTATGTGACTGTTAGAGGCAGTGGTCCCTGGACTCCTTGTATGTGCATATTTCTGGGCCCTGGAGTTCTTGATGCACCTCTCAAACGATATTGCGAGCTTCCTGATTTCAGGGCCGTTATTGTTTTTTTTTCCCCTCTTTAAATTCCTAGAGCCTAGTACAGTGTGGAGGTTCAACCTGTTTGCCGACTGACTGACTGACTGACTGAATATGTGGAAAATGAGGGAGTGCAAAAGGAGGAAGGGAAGGAGGAATATGAACAGAGTTTGCGCCAGTGCCTCGACCGCCTCCCGCTGGTGTGGACTCATGGAGGGAGACAGATGGGCTTGTGAAAAGATAAGGAGTTAGCCCTGCTGGACTTCAGGTTAGCGGGAGACATGTAGGGCGTTTCCTGAGCCTCCCACTTGGGAGAAAGTGGTGGAGTCACCATCAAGGGAGGGGCGCCTGGAGGGTCGCAGGCTCCGGAGGAGGACAGGGCCGGCTCCAGGCAGTGCCGAGGCCTCGGGCTCTCACGATGCAGCTGGTTCCAGGCCACACGGGTCTGGAACCGGGGCTGGAAATGTCATCCTTGCTGTGATCAGAGGAAGGCGACAGGCAGAGTGGCAGTGTGCACTCCTCCCAGGGACGGGGGGCTGCAGGCGGGGTCCGGGGCGTCAGGGTCAAGGGACTGAGAGGAGGAGGGGCCCAGGAAAGGAGGCCAAGGTGGGTCCAGAGAACGGGCGAACTGGAGAGGTCAGGATAGGGAAGAAAGGCCTGGAAACAAAACTTGCAAAGTGTCCTGTGACTTTGGCAAAAGGAGGTCAATTGTGGGCTTCAGGGAGTTTCCTTGGTGCGAGGGGCGGGAAGCGGCTCAGCTCCGCGTCCTGAGCTGTGGTGGCCGCATGTGAGCATGCGCAGTCGTGAGCTGTGGTGGCCCAGCGTGAGTGTGCGGGAGTGCGCCCGCAGCCCAGATTTCGGATGCTGGACCTGCAGGGTGGAGAGACAGGAAATGGGTGGTGGAGTTGGCCGAAGAAACCAAGCAAAGAAATTAAAAGAGAGAGAGGTTTAAGAAGTGGGAGAGGGAGATCATTTGTGAACCAGCGTTTTGCGATTCGTTTATTTATTTTTTTGGCTTTTTGAGATAGGTTCTCACTATGCAGTTTAGGCTGGCCTTGAGCTCACTTTCTAGCCCAGGTTGAACTCGGATCGATCCTCCTGCCTCAGCCCCCCGAGTGAACCACCATACCTGGATCGTTTTGCGATTCTAATTAGCACTACTCACACTGACACTGGCAGGCACCAGCAGAGCACCTGCTCAGCGCCAGGCGTACTTCCAGACACCTGGCAAAGATTTCATTCCCTTGATCCTTACAACAATCCTATGCGCTGGGGTCTGTAATTGCCTCGTTTCACAAACGCTGAAGCTGAGGCACTGCGAGGTGAAATAACCTCCTGGAGTGCAGAGCTGTGCGGAGCTCTGGCAGAGAGAAGCCAGCATCCCGCGTGGTGCATGGAAGATCAGCCCTTGACGGGCAGAGGTTCGTCTCTGCAAACCGCTCCCTGGGAAAAGTGTTTCAGACCTCAGCATGAATTTTGCTCAAGCCCTAGTGGCACCGTAATGTACCTACTAAGAGCCAACTGTATGCAAAAATAAAATCCTGAGCAAGAATATGAGTTTCTGGGTTTTTGTTTCGAGGCAGGTTGTCCTGGGTTAGATAAGCACATGGCTGTGGATGAGTGTGTGTCTTCTTCATCGAGAAGGGGCTCAAAGCTCACTCCAGCCCCACAGAAGCAGCACCCACTGCAAGCTGGGTATCGCAGATGGGGTGCCCAGTTATCCAGGGGAGACAATGTGGCGTAGGAGGACTGCGTCTCTATTTGGGGAGTGTAGAAGGCCAACTCTGAAAGGGGATGTAGATGTGACGGAGGTGACCCTGCTCTGACCTCCCCTCTTTGGGTCAGTCTGAAAGGACACGATCCCAGCACCCATAGGGATCCCCCGGAGCCGGGCACCCGGCCCTCCCACACCTTTGCCTTCCAGGCCTGTCCCCCGGAAGTGCTGGTCCCAGCTGGACCTGCTTCTGTCCAGAAAGGATGGAGCCATGCAGTCTCCACTTAGCACCGTATTGTAATTACCCCTTTGCATCACGACGCGTTCCACATCTAGGTGTCTGGTGGGTGGACATTGCCTTTCTAACCAGTCTCATACCTGACTGGACCTCCTTGGAGACCAAACCCAGCCCATCTTTGTTGGGAGCCGTTGAAGCTAAAAATCGACCTAGGGCATGACCCAGACATAAGCATTCCAAGAACAAAGAGCACCTGAGGCAAGCCAGGTGAAAAAGCTACTTCAGCCTAGAGAACACCTAGCCCCAAGACAATCTGAGCAGTGGGTTGCTAGGACAACAGGGTGTCATGTGACATCAAGTTGCTAAAAGGTATAAATAAACTCTGCAGTGAGGGGCTAGTACCTCTCCTCCCATCAGGAGAGTAAGGGCTCCCCCTGACCCCAGCTTTGTCTCTTCCTTTATTTTTCTCATCCTCTCGCCGTCCTTCACCCCAGAAACCTCAGGAGCCGCGTGGGTTGCGGCCCATCTTGGAACCGCTCAGTGCCATACACTTTCCCCTCCTGCAAGGACGAGGCAGGTCAGTCCCTCCGCTGCTCGCCTCTCAGCATCTTCCTGTGTGGTCCAGGCGTGTGTCGCTCCCAAATTCACAGAAGATATGAAGAAAACAAGGCCCAAACACACGAGAAAGCACCAGGCGAGGACCTGGCGGGGATCCCAGCGCAGGGTCCCCAGCCTCCCGCAGCTACGGTCGTGGCCGAGCCAAGCCCTGTCCTCATAGTGTTTGCCTTGGATGGCGGAGCAGGTGAGGCAGCCAGAAAGTCACATCCAGCTGGGACGGTCGCCAGACCGGTAGAATGGCCAGTCTCTCCCACAGCCCGAGTTGTCCCGGCTCTTTCCCTATCCTGGGTCTCAGAATGTGTCCTGTGACCATATGGACAGAACCAGGTCACCCGAGCAGATGTAGATCAGGTCTAAAGTAGCATGGAGTTGCTTCTGGTGACTTGTCCCTAAATGAGGGAGACAGTTCCCTGGGTGTCCCCACATTTTCCCCATGGCCTTGGGGCCAGTGACCACGTGTCTCTCCAAAGCTGCCAGACAGACCTGGCTAATGCCAGCCCTATTGGTAACTGGGTGAGGGCACTGGCCCCACCTCTTTGACTGCTTAGAAATGACTTTTCTTCACCTTTAAAATAGAAATTGTGCGGGCCAGGGATTTAGCTCAGTGGTACAAGCACCTGCCTGGCAAGCGTGAGGTAGTGAGTTCAACCACTAGTACCAAAAAATAAAGTAAAAAAAATCATTATCTATACTTGGTAAGAAGAAAAAAGGTCGATTCATATTGATGCAATGGGATCTTAAGATTAAATTTCCTACCGAGCACCAATGGGTGGCATAGATGTGGAAATACAAAGTGAGAGATGCTAAAATCCTGCCCCGCTATTTTGTGTGTGTGTGCGCACGCGTGTGTGGTGCGTGTGCGTATCTGTGTGCGTGTGATGCGTGCATGCCACAAGTGTTCTACCACCGATGCCTCCAGCCATTTTTTTACTTTTTAAATTTTGAGAGAGGGTCTTGCTAGGTTGTCCAGGGTGGCCTTGAATTTGCGATTCTCCGCCTCAGCCTCCCAAGTAGCTGGGAGGGCAGACATATGTCGTTGCATCCAGCTTTGACATCCATTGCCTACTCTGAGACATAGGAGTAAATACAGAGGAGACAGGAAGGTCTGTTGGGGAGGATGTCCTTGAAGAAACCTCTACCATGAGTCTCGTCGAGGGGACAGGCTGAGCCCTGCACCCTCACCTCAGTCGATGAGGGCTGGCTTCTCTAGACCCTAACGGGTGACCCACAGCTGGAGGGAAACCGGGAGGGAGAGGGGCCTCACTGGCACCTGGCTGGGCCCAGCCAGCCCTCTTGGAGTGTTTTCAGAGCAAGGGAAGTGTGGGAGTTTCCTCTGGACGGGTGTGGGCCCCACAGGAGAGAGCATGCAAAGGCTTCATCTTAGCCTGGTTTTCTGCTACTGTAGCAAAATACTTGAGCCTGGGTAATTGGTGACATATGGAAGTAGGTTGAATCAAGCCACAGGAGCTGATGTCGATCAGAGTTTTGCTCTTTATACTTCTGCAGGCTGAGATGATCAAGAGCACAGTGTTAGCCAGCATTTGCTCAGCATCTGACGGTCTTGGATATCACTAGATGGTGGAGGGTGTCACATGGTGAGATCTAGAAAACTGCTAGCTCAAGTCTCTTCTCTTCATGAAGATGCTAATGACATCCAGGGACTCTGCCCAGGTGACTTCACCTAACCCTGATTACCTGCTGAAGTGCCCACCTCCTATTCTGTGAACATATGAGTTTGGAGGTCTCAGTCTCCAGTTTGCAACGGATGAGCTCTTGGGCACTGCGTCAAACCATAGCAAACTCCCCATCCTGGGTCCCGCACACAGCTACTCCCAGAGCAATTGGCTGGAGGTGACGCCCAGGAGCTGAGGCTGCGGCCTCGAAGGAGTGTCTGAAATGACACTGAACTTGAGATATAGCCACAGGCTGGACATAACCTTGGTAAACAGAGGCCGAGCCAAGAACCTGTGGAGAGGGTGTTCAAGCCCTGCATGAGAAAGAGTTGGAATTTAACATCTGCCTGGCAAAAAAAGCCTAACTCTCATTTACAGCTGCAGCAGCCCCCTTCCAACTTGGTCCCCCAGGACCAGGCTGTAGTATTAGCTGTGGTGTCTGGATAGGGAGACAGAGTGGAAAAAGAGAGAAGATGCCAACACCCTCTCGCTGCCTTCACTGAGGTTTCCAGCTGGCCAGGCTCAAGCTGGGGGCTGAGAGAAGTGAAGGTAAAACTAAGCTCAGAGTTTCAGTGAATACCTTGGATTAACGTTCTGATGTCTAGAGGGGCACCACAGCTTTTGCAACTAAGAGTGACCCCAGACTCTTCTATGTATAAGCAGAAACGTCCCAGGCCTGCTGGGTGGTCGACCAGGTTGAGGAGGGTTTCCTTTCCTGAAGACAGATGGTGTAAGGGACAGCACTCTGGTCACTTAAGCCAGCTGGCTTTGGGCACTGTGCTGGGGCACACTGGGTCCCCTACCTGCACCAAGGCCTCTCGTTCATAATCCATTCGCCCTGATGCTTTTTTCTCTAGCACTGATGGTGCACCTGAAGCATGCCGTCTATCTGAGTGTCAAAGTCAGTGTAGATAGCTAAGCCTAACTATTGGTTTGATTGGCATTAGAACACCTAGGGGATTAGCTAAGCACATTTCTAGGTGTGTCGCAGTGGGTTGTTGTCTTAGTCATTTTCTGATGCTGAGGCGCAATACCTGACACCGACAGCATGAAGGAGGGCAGTTTACTTTGGCTCAGTCTGTAGAGGTTTCAGTCCATAGTCTGCTGGCTCCAGGGCAGGATGGCTTGGCACTGGGGCATGGCAGCAAAATAGCTGCTCTTGGCATGGCCGACAGGAAACAGAGGACAGGGCAGGAGCTGGGAGGGAGAGGGCCCTCCCAGGTCACGTGCCCAGCCACGCGCCTGGTGGACCAGACCCTGCCTCCTAGTGGCAAGTCAGCGACCACCCCGCATAACGCAATCACCTCCAAAGCCCCACCTGTGACTGCATGAGGCTCATCTAGCTAGAAACCATCTCGGCTGTGCAGGTGTGGCCTCCGGCTCTCTGTTTGGCCCCTTCCTTTCTAGCACCGTACTTTTGCCCTGCCTTCTAACTGCCATGAACCAGGTAGCTTTGCACTTCTGCCACACTATTTCTGCTTTGGAGCCAGATGGCTTTGGACTGAAGCCTCCAAAATTGGGAGCCAAATAGATCTCTCCTTCCTTAAATTGTATCAAGTATTTGTCCCAGCAATAAGACAGCTGACTACTACAGTCAAATTTTCTGAAATCAGTAGGATTAAGAAAAACCATTTTTTTTTTGCTTCTGATGACCTTGAGCCTAATCTCCCTAGCAGTCCGATTTCCTCCACAATAGGCACTGTTTTCATGGTTCAGGGGAGAGGAACAGGATGTATCTTCCTATGTCTCAGACAGGGGAATCAGATTGGGAAATGCAGCCAGGCTGACTAGCTTCTGCCATTTTGCAGTTGTGTGACCTTCCCCACTGCCCAGAGTGACTTAAATTCCCTGTCCCACTGGTTGCTCTTCTGTAAAATTAATCCTTTTGTGAGGACAGAGCCCCTCATCACCTCTTAAAAGGTTACAGCTCCTTACACTGCTGCCTTGGGGACTGAGTTTCCAACATGCGGACTTTACCTTGTGAGATGCACATGGTTTTAGCAATTGATTTTACCAAACAATTCAAAGGTAACAACAAAATCTTTTTATCTACATTCTCCTCTGAG
>RJWM01042263.1:0-14465 GCA_004363535.1 Dasyprocta punctata | reverse complement strand
GGTCAAACTCACAGCATTTGAAATCATCCTGCTGGGATCTTTGCTCTTAATTCCCAATGTAAATCTGGCTAAAAGCCCCCAATAATAGCCATGCCACCAACATTCAACTGCCTTGAAATTTCTTTTTTTTTTTTTTTTTTTTTTTGCGGCACCAGGGATTGAACTCACAACCTGTGTCTGTCAGGCAGGCACTTAAGCCACTGAGCCAAACTCCCAGCCCTAGTTTTTTGAGGCAGGGTCGCACTATGTAGCTCAGGTCAGCCTTGTGCTCGCGTTGTAGCCCAAGCCGGCCTCGAACTCACAACACTCCACCTACCTCAGCCTCCTGAGTGCTGGGATTAAAGGCGTGTGCCACCACGCCTGGCTTGCCTTGAAATTTCTTTTGCCAAATTAATCAGTCTTCTGCCCTTAATCTCAGTCTCAGGCAAAGTCTCTGGACTTGAGCAAAATGCAGACAAACTTTTGCCAAGCCATAACACACATGGTCTGGAGCCCAACAACTAATGCAGTCCTTCTTCCCAGCAGAAACCTACTGAGCCTCGTTTTTACTGGCAGGCTTTCTATCAACCTTCTGGTCTCCTGAGCGCTGACCAGAGTCTCCCCTACAGAACAGTCTAAGCTGTTCCAGTGCCACTCTTTCAGGTGACATTTTTGAACCTTTCCAAACTCTTTCCACAAGCCATTTCCAAAGGCTCTTGAATCACATGGTCAGGTTTAGACACAGTAATGACCCCACTCCTGGTACCAAGTTCTGTCTTGGTTACTTTTCTCTCATTGCTGGGACAAAACACCCAACACCCAAAATGAAGGAAGGAAAGGTTTATTTAGCTCACTGCTTGTGGATGTTTCAGTCTGTAGTCAGCTGGCTCCAAGGCAGGGTGGCATGGCACTAGGGCAGCACTTCAGGGCAGCAGCCAGAACAAAAAGGGGAACAGGCCTCTTATCCTCCATTATATTGTACACAGGCCAATCTCCATCCCCTCCAGGGCAGGTGTAGCACTCGCAAAATCTCTGTGCCCTCCTCTTGCACAGGATGAGGATATTTACAAAGTAAGCATCCTGGCTCCCTGCTGAGTCTTTCCGTTAAACTTCTAAACTTCTCAAGTTGACACAATGTATCAAGCATTACATATTCCACACATACTTGAGATTATTCAGTATTTGTCTTTCTGTACCTAGTTTATTTCACTTAGCATGTGTTCTAGATTCATCCTTGTGTTACAAATGACAGACTTTCCTTTTTTAAAAATGTCTGAATAGCCAGGGACTTAGCTCAGTGGCATAAGCACCTGCCTGGCAAGCATGAGGTTGTGATTTCAATCCTCAGTATGAAAACAAAGTCTGAATTGTATCACCTTGTGTATATATGCCCCTTCCTTCCTCCCTCCATCCCTTCCTCCCTTCCTTCCTTCTTTTCTTCCTCCTTTCTTGTGTACCAAGGATTGAATACAGGGCCTTGCAGATGCTAATCATGTGCCCTACCTCTAAGCTGTAGTCTCAACCCCTGCATTTTCTTTAGCCATTCATCTGTTGATGAAAATCACAATGAGATATCCCCTATTACCTGTTAAAAAGGCTATGGTCAAGAATGCGGAAGTAACAACTGTATTTGCAAGAATGTAGAGAAAAGGGAACCCACACACGGTGTTGTTGCAATGTAAATGAGGCAGGAACTTAGGGCACCACAGGCCAGCTAGAAAACAGAGTGTAACCTGTGAAACTACCAAGTGCTAAACAGGCCAGAACCAGGATGAAGCCTGATCTGGAACCAAGGCTGAACAACAGTGTGTGATCTGTCAATCATGGCCAGGATACAAGAGCAGAGGAAGGGCTCTGAAAGTATAAAATACAGTGGCCACTGACTTTGCTGCTACTGTGCTCCTCTGTCCTGCTCTTTCTGTAGTAGCCCATCCTGCTTGCAGAAGATGTCTTTTCTTGGTCTTCTTTAATTTCTTTTTAACTCTTTCTTTTTCTTTCTTTACTTTAAATAAAAATTGTGTTTACCTGTTCACCAGTTGTCCTGACTAATTCTTTGGGTGGATCAGAAAGAGCCTGGAATCAGTGGACACTATGCTGTCCAGCAACATAAATTAATATGAACATTATGGAAAACAATATGGAGGTTCCTCATGTAACAGCAAATGACCTCCCAGCCAGTATACTTTAGTTTCTTAGTGGTCCAGGTAATAGTTCCTGTTGCAGTTCTAGTTGATTCTGTGTCCTAGAAACAGCTGGTCACTGTGATGCATATTGTAAGAACCAGTCAAAGACAACTACGTACTCTACCTCTGTACTTTCCCTTTGCAATCCCATATAAACTATGAGCTTTCAAGGCCTGATATTTTGGGAATGATCCCAATTAGTACCTGTTGATATAAAATAAACCTGCCTCTAAATCCTGGGTGTCATTTAATGTTTCTACTTGCCATTGCATCTGGTGTGCTGGTCGGGAAGACTGACTGTGCTGACCTCTTTGGTCACCAGTCATAGCCCTCACAGATGGAGCAAGGACCTCTCCAGGTTCCAATGGGAAGATCCAACCTTGAGATTTCTCGAGTTCCCTTGGGTGTCTAGAGGAGGATTCTTAGCTTCCTGCTGAGTGGCTCACATCAGACCCAAAAGGGAGGAGGATGCAGTATGTCTGTCTGCTTGCCTGATTCCAGTAAGACTCCCCAGGGCACCCCAGTCAGTCTGTCAGTCCTGCTCAGCTCAAGCAGAAGGAGAGATCGATCACCTCTTGTTAGTCAGGACTACCATCAAGGGAAGGGGGTTGGAATGTTTAAACCTCGGAGTGCCTGTTGAATAAATATGCAAATGAATGGAATGGATAGTGTAAGGAATAGGCTGCTCCATCTGTGCACCGAGACTGGGAAACACTGGTTGTGGTAGCTGGGCCCTCATCTGCAGTTCTGTGGTGATTGATATATGACATAATGGAGGCCTCACACTCTGCTTAGCTAAATTGCGTCTATATTCCCGTGAGGGATGCAGCTAGGTGGGCACCTGAATGGTCTCTTTCTCTCTTTCTCTCTCTCTCTCTGAGGGGCACCCACCCTTTGTTGTGCATCATTCAAGGGTATAGAACACACATATAGGAAGTCAGATATGGGAATTAATTAGTCAAAACCCACAATCTCTAGCTACAGGAAAAAGGGTTTTTATGGAGTTAAAAATGAAACCAAACCACTCCCTGGTTCTCAAAGGAAAAAAATAAAATAAAAGAGAGGCCCATTCTTCCCGAGAATTCTGCTTTGGCACCCTCTTTGGCTGATGCAGTTACTGCCAACTATAGCTTCACTAGCTTCACTCCCTGCTCCTGACTCATCTACTTCCATCTGGTTGAACTGGTTCAAGCTAGTCATTGCCTGCATTTGACCACAGAGGCCCTGCCTCCAGAGCCTTCTTCTTCTATCCTGGTCAGATGGTGTCAGCTAATGCCCACCCAAGATGACTGTCAGCTATTCCTTCTGAGCTCCACATTTTGAATGAGAAAAAATTGGACTGTCAGCCCTGACAAATGAGTTCCCATAGCCTTTCCAAAGGGCACCTTGCCTGGAAGCAACCCAGTTGAGCACTTCTCAAAGGCATGAAAAAGGGGGACAAAAAGCCTATCAACAACTGTTAACTGGAAATCTGGTTAAAAAAATCTGATGTCCATAAGAAATCCAGTCTGATAGATGACGATACATACCCTCTGGCTATAAGTTATAAGGGCTATGGACACACACACAAAAAGATGCAAAGAAAACTGAATATCCAGGCCCACCTCAACCTGAACCTCTCCTCACCCTGTCAGGCCTGGAAGGTTAGGACAGACTGAGCTCTATCAAATTAGGCTTCCGAGAGCCCACACTCCTAAAAATTGGGGGCAAACCTGTGACTTTCTTGGTAGACAATGGAATAGAACTCTCTGCCTCCTCTATCAAAAAGTTACCATCACTGGGGCAACTGGGATTCTTGCCTCTTGCCTTCTGCCAGGCACAAACTTGCATCTTGGGAGGACATCTCACCAAACATGAATTCCTATATGAGCCAGTCCCCATGCTATTTCTGGGAAGAGACCTCCTCTTCAAGTTAGAAGTAGCCATCATCTTTCCACCAAAACAGTCAGCCTCCCTCTCATTTAACGCCACACTTTCGACTCTGACTGTTCACTGAGAGGAAGGTGATGCCTACATCAGCCTGAGACAGATAACTGCAGTCCCAAAATTCTGAAAACTCTCCCCCAGAGGTACAAGACAGAGACTTGCCTCCAGGCCTGGCCATCAACCATGCTGCCTCACTGACCCCCATTGCTGATGTCATGGGAAGTACAAACAGGCATCCAGACACACAGCAGTTTGACAGCCTGATGTTAATTACCTTGCACTCTACAGTTCCCGACTTGTACCTCCAGATGCTGCCTGGTTTACACCTCTGGATTTAAAAGATGCCTTCCTCTGCTTATGAGTTGCCCCCAGAAGCCCCTTCAACTGGAAAAATCCTGAGACAAGATGCAACTCACTTGGACTCAATTGCCACAAGCGGTTAAAAACTCTCCCGCTATTTTTGGGGAGGCTCTGCCAACGGATCTGACCAAACCACTTGCACCTTTTCTCCAAGACAGCCTGTTTCTCTGCCCCCTCCTACTTGCTGTCATGGTCCCCTGAGAAAAAAATAATAGACTAAAAAAAACATGTTCTTCTGCCCTGGATTGGCTTCTGTCAGTCAGCCCCTCTTTGCAACTGACCTGGACTCCACCTCCCAGAGGTTCAGCAACTTGTTTCCTTAATGACACCCAAGCTACCTGCTGGAAAGACACAAAAGTTCTACTTCAATATCTGGAAGAAACTGGCTACAAGGAACAATCTCCACAAATTTGTTGGAGCTGCTGTCTTCTGTAGAATCTAGATCCTTGAGTTTACAAAAACAGTGATGCTTACTGAATCTGTCAGGCCTTGGGAGCACCCATCAGGCTACCTGTACAAATACTTAGATCTGATTGTTAAGAGCTGCCTCCTCTTTGTATTCATGCTATAATAACCACTGTCCTTCTGGTCCAGAAAACTGACAAGCTCACCTTAGGCCAAGACCTAACTGTCCAGGTACCACACGCTGTACTGGACCTCCTGAATAACTGTGGACCACTCAGTCCTGCCATGTATCTGCCCACCAACCTGGGCCCACCAGACCATGACTGAACAATAAACCTCCTGATAGATGCTGTGTACACCCTGTTTACAGATGAAAATAGCTCTGTTAGGTATGGAGTCCAACAGGCTAGATATACTTTGGTCACCTTGGACAAAGTTATATTGGCCAAAGCTCTCCTGCTACTGCTTCCTACTGCTGTTTGGAAACCTGCCACCAACAAACCAGACTTGCACTCCTAAGTACCCTCCAAGGATCTGATTGACTGAAATATCAGCCCAACCAGAAAAACTTTAGCTGGTACTCCTAGAAGATCAGAGCCAGACTTGCCCCCACTGTATGTTCTGCAAGCTCAAACCACAGCACTGGCACCTGTACATCTGCAGCTAGCTCAGGATTCTGTGCCCATGTCACTGGCCTTGACCTCATGCAATATAGTGGACTCTCCCCATTTAAATATACATAGATAGATTACCCAGAAGTAACTCTTGCAGAGGTTATAAATATCTGTTAGTGCTTGTCTACTCCTACTCAGTCTATCCACACCAAAAAGACAACAGAAGTTTACAGGGTACTGCTGTGAAAAATCATCCCTACATACGGCCTACCCTTGATCACTGGCAACAACAACAGGCCTGCCTTTGTAGCAGAGATGCTAAATAAAACATAACCCTACAAAAACTGCTTGTAACTAGTTCCACAAAAGTTTAGCTAAAAGACCAGCTGTATCCGTAGGCACTCCTGCACACACGTATAACCCAGGTGCATACTAACTACCTCTATAACTTCCAGAAATCCAACTTCAGATCCAGCATTCCAGAGTTCTGGAGAATTTACCTGGACTAGACTGCTCCTTGGGGGCTCACTCGGAAGGGACAATGCACTCAAAGCCCTGCTCTGGTCACTCTGGACCCTGGAGTCCATGCACAGCTGAAGCCTGAGGACACCATTCACAGGATTGCCCCACACTTATTCCCCTCGGTTTTTGGGCCTTTTCCGACTGCTTGCCCCAGCCCTTGCTTCCTTGCCCCCCTGCTAGCTCTGGCTTTTGCCTTAAACTCTATAGATGGCTGCCCCCAAGAGAATAAAACAATGATCAAACACTTGTTGAAGATTTGATGAGCATCCAAGGCACATTGGACACTTGCCTGGATCAGTTTAACTCCCTGACTACCTTGCCAGTGTAATGTTATAAAACAGACAGGCCTAAATTATGTCTCTTCCTCAAAGCAACTCAGGAAAAAACTCTGTAATAAGACAACCTTGGAGACCTTGCCTGGGGCCCATCCTAGGATCACTGACAATCCTAATGTTACTGATTCTAGTTGGGCCTTGTCTCAAAAGATCACATATAATATGTTCAGCAAGGATTTGCCAAGAAAACTAAAAGAGGAGGGAAATGTAATAGAAAATGGCACCCCAACCCATATATTTCAGTTTCTTTATTGCTCAGGTAGTAGTTCCTGTTGCAGTTCTGGTTGCTTCTGTCTCCTAGAAACAGCAGGTCATGGTGATGCATAGTTGGTCACTATGATGTATATTTTAAGAACAAATCAAAGACAACTAAGTACTCTACCTCTGTATTTGACCTTTGTAAGTCTATCAAAACCTCCTTCTCTGAGCCTTTGGGGCCTGACATTTTGTGAGTGATCCCAATCAGTACCTATCAGTGTAACATAAATCTGTCCACAAATCTTGGGGGTCATTTTGGTGTTTCTGCTTGCTGTTGTACTTGGAACATTAGAAAATAGTATTACCATTGACACAGCAATCTTCCTTGGGGATAAATGTTCAAAAGAAATGAAATCAAGCCAGGCATAGTGGTGCATGCCTTTAATCCCAGCACTCAGGAGGCTGAGGTAGGAGGAGCTTTGTGAGTTCGAGGCCAGCTTGGGCTACAATGTGAGCACAAGACCGGCCTGAACTTTATAGTGTGACCTTGTCTCAAAAACTTTGGGCTGGGAGTTTGGCTCAGTGGCTTAAGTGGCTGCCTGGCAGGCGCGAGGTTGTGAATTTGATCCTTGGTGCCACAAAAAAAAAAAAAAAAAAAAAAGAAATCACAGTGCAGTTCATGGAGATATCTGTATTCTTATGTTCATTGTAGTGTTATTCATGCAGTCAAGATATGGAAACAGCCTGTTTTGTGTGTGTGTCTGTGTTGGGGACTGAATCCAGGACTTTTGTTGTGAGCTGTACCTCAAGACCTTTTTTAAAATTTTATTTTTGAGAGAAGATTTGGTAAGTTGTTAAGTTGCCTAGGCTGGGCTTAAACTTGTGATCTCCTGCTTCAGCCTCCCAGAGTACTGGGTTTACAGGTCTGTGCCACTACCCCAGGCAAAAACAAAAACAAACACACCATTCTTGACGGGAAGCATTTATTAGCCCAAATGGACCAAAGTCTCTGTTAATATCTTACACCTGCTGCCCTATGAAGAATTTGTCCCATGGCAGAGCATTATACAAAGCAGAGGATTTCAAAGTGGGCATTGGAAAGGGAGAGACTGACAGTCCAGCTATCTTCAGCAAGAAATAACAGAGCCCTGGAAACTCATGTGGGAGGCCTCTGCTGTTTTTCATTCTATTTAACTCTTGTGAGAAACCAGCAAGGTGCAAAAAGATACTTGATGTTAATCTGCTTTTAGTCCATGTGATTAAAAATGAATCTTATGGGTCTTATGGGGATTTAGCTCAGTGGCATAAGCACCTGCCTGGCAAGTGTGAGGTTGTGAGTTTGATCCCTAGTTCAAAAAAAATTTTTATTGTATGATTGTAAAACTCAGATTAATATCTGGTAAGGAGTAATTTGTATACACACTGCAGAAACTATATGAGACTGGGTTTATTTGGAACTTGGCAAATAAAATGACAGGGCTGAAATTAGCTACATGGAGAAATTATTAAACTAGACTCTCATGCTAACCTTAAAGTCTGAAGGAGATTGGCTAATGGATGCTATTAGGAATTAAAAAACAATGTGGGTCAGAACAAGAATCCATTCTGCCCTTCCTGTCAGCTAAAACAAGCCATATGGGGCCTGGGAGGAGAAACAAGCCAATTCGCCCTTCCTGTGAGTCAGTGGGAGTCATGCTGGGCCTGGGAGGAGTAACAAGAAGCCAGTGTGCCCTTCCTGTGAGCCTACTGGTGAGTGGGCTAGGAGACAAGAACACCATCATGACACCCACCCGCTGTAAGCAACTGGCTGATTCAGAGGACAGGCTGAGTTATAGCAAATGAGGTACAAAAACAACTTAATGATTGTATTGTTTGATTGACTTTGCAGGCCTAAAGTTGGTAATCTGAACAGCTATTAAGAGGATAACAATATGCAATATAGCAAATATGGGAGATTTCCTTCTGTCTTGTTTTTGAAATCCAATATTCTTGCTATTTCCTTTTGTTTTGTTTTATTGTTTTGTTTTATTTAATGTTCTGTTCTAATTGGTTTTATTCTGTTCTGTTTTGTTTGATTTTGTTATGTCTGATGATATGGGCAGCAATTTTGAAGATAACAAGAGTTATTATGGTAGCCATTACTGATTACCTATTAGCCTGTTTTGAAATCCTATATCACTTTCACTGTTTTGTTTTGATTGGCTTCATTATGTTTTATTTTGTTTGGTTTTACTTTCTTTAAGATTTGATTGGTTTTATTCTGTTTTGTTTTGTTTGATTTTATTATGTCTGATGGTATGGGCAGCTATTCTTTTTTTTTTTTTTTTTGGCACCGGGGATCGAGCTCACAACCTCGCGCCTGCCTGACAGGCGTGTAAGCCGCTGAGCCAAACTCCCGGCATGGGCAGCTATTCTGAAGAAAATAAGAGACATTATGGAGGCCATTGTTGATTTCCTATTATCTTGTTTTGAGGTCTTGTATCACTTTCTTTGTTCTGTTCTGATTAGTTTTATTCTGTTTTGTTTGGTTTGGTTTTATTCTCTTTAAAATTAAAAAAAGAAAAGATAAAAGAAAAACCATGGGTCAATGGAGAGGTCATTTTCTACACAGAAATAAAAGATGATGATAATAAAAGAATAGGAGGAGTCAGTTTTAGAAGCCCTGTCCTAGAAAAGCAGAGCCCTGAGCTTCAGATACTGTTGCCCTTCTCTGTGAAGTCTTTATAATGACTGCTATTTTCATCAGGGTTTCCTCTTCTTTATCTGTGAAATAAATTGGTTAAACTCGACACTAAAAACATGTGTCCAAAGTGATTCTTGGGTACCATGAATGAGAAAACGGGCACATACTGTGTCAGTGCAGCCTTCTGGGTTACCTGATTCTATCAGATCTCTTTTTTTTCTTTTCTTTTCTTTTTTTTTTTTTTTTTTGCGGCACTGGGGATCAAACTCACAACCTCGCACCTGCCAGGGCAGGTGCTTATGCCACTGAGCCAAACTCCCAGCCCTGGTTTTTTGAGGCAGGGTCGCACTATGTAGCTCAGGCCGGCCTTGCACTTGCGTTGTAGCCCAAGCTGACCTCGAACTTACAACACTCCTCCTACCTCAGCGTCCAGAGTGCTGTGATTAAAGGCATGTGCCACCATGCCAGGCTCTAGCAGATCTCTGTCCTTCCATTTCCTTTGAGGTCTACGAATTTTAGATAACTGAGAGCAATACAGGTGATTCTTGATAGGCATATAAGCGAATTTTGATTTGTGCAAATATGATTGAATTCTCTCTTTCAAAGTGGAATAGTCAATTTTGCATGAAATTGTAAGTTCATTTTAGTGTTACTGCTTATGTATATGTGGTTTAAAATTATTCTTTGAACGAATTGTACCATCTTAGTTGTCTTTTTTGCTTATTTTTGTTGATTTTTTTAAAGATAGGGTCTTGCTATGCCATTGAGGCTGGCCTTGAACTCACTATTTAGCCCAGGCTGGCCTCGAACTCTCAACTCTTGCCTCAGCCTCCTCAGTGTGCTGCTCCAAGGCAGGGTGGTGTGGCACAGGGGAAATGGTTCATGGTGGCAGAAGACAGCAAAAGCATCAAGAGCAAAAGAGGGGGAACAAGTGTCTTTTCCTCCCTTATACTGTACACAGGCTACTTGCCTTTGGGTGGGTGTAGCACTAATACTCCATGCCCTCTTGCACAGGCTCAGGATGTTTGTAAAGTCGGGATCCTGGCCCCCTGCCGAGTCACTTAATTAAACTTTTAAATTTCTCAAGTTGACAAAATGAACAACATCCTAGAGCAGTAGGGGCCTGTCCTTTACATCCTAGGGTGTAGATAGGCTGACTTACTTAGTTAAGCTTCTAGACTTCTCAAATTGACACAGTGTATCAACCATTACAAAGAATTTATTGGCTTACATGGTTAAAAGGTGCACAGGCGGGAGCTTAACAGATTTATTTATTTATTTATTTATTTATTTATTTATTTATTTAATTTACCTTGTTTTATTTTTTTCTTTTGGTCTTTTTTGAGGCAGGGTTCCCCTACATGGTTCAGGCAGGCCTTGAACTCACTTCGTAGCCCAGGCAGCAATCATCCTGCCTCAGTCTCCTGAGTGCTGGGATTATAGGCCTGTGCCACCATGCCCAGCTCGAGCTCACCAGATTTAGTTGTTGCAGCACTGTGGTTGAGATCTCTTGCCATCAGGTACCTCTACCCTTTCCCCTATTTTGGCTTCATTTCCAGGCAGACTTTTCCCTGATGGTGGCAAAACTGACATCAAGCAACTTGAGTTTACATATGACCAGCGAGGCATGGCTGTTCTTTCTTACCAGTTCCAGGAGCAGAAAATCAGGGAGTCCCTGGATTTTCTAGACATGATTAAAATAAGTTGATGGCACACATAGTTATATAAGTCTACAGGGATTGGCTCTAGGACTCCCGATAGATATCCAAATCCTCAGTCATTTATATAAAATGTGTAGTATTTGTATATAATATATATCCTCATATTTTCTCTAGATGATCTCTACATTACTTATAATATAGGTTTTTATTTTAGTTTAGTTTTATTTAAGACAGGGTCTCACTATGTAGTCCAGATTGACTTTGAACTCACTATGTAGTCCAGGCTGGCCTCATATTACTTATAGTATGCCATACAATGTAAATTTTATATAAACAGTTGCTATCCTATATTATTTAGGGAATAATGGCAAGGAAAATGTACATGTTCAGTACATATGCAATTCTTTTTCCCCAGTATTTGTAATGTGCAGTTGGTTGAACCCATACATCAGAACCCATGGATACAGAGGGCTGACTGTATACATATATGCAAGTATATCCAAATGCCTCCCTCTGCACAGAGCTTATGTTACACACTCTACACACCTCTGTTTTTTGTGTGTGTAACACTTTACCTTAGACATTATTTTATAGCCATTATGAAAATATTCCTTATTCCTTTACTAATAACAGTTTAGCACACCGTTGTGTGGATGTATCATGTTTTATAGACATTGTATGATTTCTAATCACTTGTGCCACAATGAAGAACTATAGGAATATATTTTTCATATTTTTTCCAGGGTGTTCTGAGAAAGATTCCTAGAGACAGAATTACTGGATGTGGAAAACTTCCCTCTTTATGGACTTTACTGGTACTTCTACACACATTTATTTCTGTACAATCTTGACAAGTGTAATAGCTTTCTTGTTGCTGAGACATCATATTAGGCCCCCACAATTTAAAAGAGGAGAGGTTTGATTTCATTCAGGGTTTCAGGTGATTCAATCTGTGATCAGCTGGTTCCAAGGCAGGAGCATCATGGTTGAAGGGTGAAGTGGAGCAAAGATGCTTAACTCACGGTGGGCAGGAAGCAGAGCAGGGGAACAGTGCCAGAGTGGAAGGAAGGGAGTAGACAGATGGAATTCAGCATAAAGAGGAGTCAAAGGCCGGGGAGGCATTGACTGAGTCAGGGCCATCTACCTACGACACTTGCTGATGCCATTTAGACCTGCTTCATTCTGATCTCATGTTTTCTACTACCATCCGATGGTGGGCTGCTGCTGGACATGACCATGTGGCTTAGCTGATCAGAGAGCATCCAGCTCACAGTTTCTCAATTTCTCACAGCATTCAATTTCTACTAAGTTTTAGTAGCAAACCAGACACTGGTTCTTAAAAAATAGTCAACAGCAAATGAGAACATGGTTTTTCTCCCAAACTGTATGCACTTATGCTGATTCTCTAGGGTCTCAGCAGAGGCTTTGTGTGATACCTTTATTGACCAAAGAACAGTCAAGTGTTTTGTGCCAAAAGGCCCAACCAGTGTGGTGGCTTGTATACAGCCTGGGTTTGCTACAGTCTTTTATTGCTCTTGGATGTCACTCAAAACTAGCTTCTGTATGGTAAATGGATTGAGCAGCTCATCCAAATGTGGTGTAAGTTTTCTTACAAACCAGGCATGATGACTTATGCCTATAATCTGAGTATTCTAGGAGGCTGAGGCAGGAAAGTCACAAGTTCAAGCCCAGCTTGAGTAACTTAGTGACTTAGCAAGGCTCTCTCTCAAAAAATACAAAAGACTGGAGATGTAGCTCATTAAGAAGATCCTGGGTTCAACCCCCAGTACTACACACACACACACACACACACACACACACATGCGCACGCACAATTTACCTGCAAAATCCTGAAAACCTAAAACAATAGAACTTTTTAGAAGAAAACATAGGCATAAATCTTTGTAACCTTGGATTTTGGTACCTTATCTATAATACACAATACATAAAAACACAGTAACAAATAAAAAATAGATCAAATGAAATTCACCAAAATTAACAAATCTTGTATATCAAAGGACACTATCAAGAAAATGAATAGAGTACACTCAGAATAGAAGAAAATATTTGCAATATCATATATCTGATAAGTATCTAATATCCAAAATACATATAAAGATCTCTTATACCTTAACAATAAAAGGACAACTTAATTTAAAAATGAACTAATGATCTGAACAGACATTTCCTCAAAGATATGCAAAATGTCCAGCTGGGAGTGGTGGCACATTCCCGTAATCCCAGCACCTGGTGAGGCTGAGGCAGGAGGATCACCGAGAGTTCGAGGCCAGTTTGGGCTACATCATGAGATCAAGGCTAGCATAAAATGCTCTACATAGTTAGAGCCTGACTTGAAAAAGCAAAGCAGAGCAGAGCAGCACACAGCAGAGCAAACCAAACCAAGCCGGATCAATAAGCGCATGAAGAGATGCTCAACATAAGCCGTGCACGGACACCTATGATCCCAGTCTTCTGTGAGACTGAGGTAGGAGACTTACGGGCTCCAGTCCTGCCTAGAGAACTTTGCGTGACTTAGTGAAAGACCTTGTCTCTACGTAAATAAATACAGGGCTGGGACTCTATCTTAGTGGGAAGGCTCTAGTTTAACAAAACAGTTGATGAGAATGGAGGAAATTGGAACCCTCACATATTTCTTAGTGAGGCAGCCACAGTTCCTCAGAAACTTACATGAGGCTGGGAGTAGTGGCCTAGGCTGGTGACCCCAGCAGTTGGGAAGTTGAGATAGGAAAATAGCAAGTTCAAAGTCAGCCTGGGCTACATAGTGAGGCCCCGTCTCAAAAAGCAAAACAAAACAAAACAAAACAACCAAACCAACCAACCAACAAACAAGAAAACCCTACAAACCAACCCAGAATAGAAACAAAAAAAGATAAATGCAGCCCAAATGTATATGAACCAATGAGTGATGGCTAGGTAGAATGGAATACCCATACAATACAGTGTCATTCAGCCATCAAGAGGAACAAACTACAATTATGCACATCACAGATGAACATGTCAAATGAAAAAAGCCAGGATACAAAGGCTATAAACATATGATTTTGTTTCAGGTAGACAATTTAAAAGATGTAGAAAGTAGATCATGGTTTCCAGAGCTTGGAGACTGGAACAGTGGGGAGGGACTGCCAGTGGGGGTCCAGAGTGTCTTTTTGTGGTGATGAAAATGTCCTGGGGTTAGATAGTGGTGATGGTCCTACAGCTCCATAAATACACTAAAGCTCACCAATTATACTTTGCTTTTTTAAAAAATCTTAAAATAGTCCTTCAGTTTTTGTCTTTAATGACATCGAGACTTTTGTAGAATACAGACCAGTTATTTTGAATGATACCCCTCAATTTAGTTCCTTCAAAATTGCTTCATTATTAGATGCATGTTTTGTATTTTGGGCAGAAGTGATATGAGCCACGTGTGGTGGTTCAGGCCTGTAATCACAGCACCCTGAGAGAGGCTGAGGCAGGAGGATCACAGATCTGAGCTCAGCTTGGGCAATTTAGTGTGATTGTGTATCACAGTACAAAAGGGCTGGATATGTAGCTCAGTGCCAAGCCCTAGGTTTAATCCTCTGTAACTCTCTCTC
>RJWM01042262.1:0-14465 GCA_004363535.1 Dasyprocta punctata | reverse complement strand
TTTTGAGGTAGGGTCACACTGTGTAGCTCAGGCCGGCCTTGCGCTTGCGTTGTAGCCCAAGCCGGCCTCGAACTCACAACGCTCCTCGTACCTCAGCCTCCCGAGTGCTGGGATTAAAGGCATGCACCACCATGCCTGGCTGGTCCTGCTAAAATTTATTTATTTATTCATTTATTTATTTATTTATTTATCGGTACCGGGGATTGAACTCAAAGCCTTGCACCTACCAGGCAGGTGCTTATGCCACTGTGCTAAATCCCAGCCCTATTTTTTGAGACAGGCTCTAACTATGCATTTCAGGTTTGCCTTGAACTCACTTTGTAGCCCAGGTTGATCTCAAACTCACAAGGATCCTCCTGCCTCAGCCTCGCGAGTGCTGGGATTAAAGGCGTGTGCCACCACGCCCCGCTCCTGTTAAGGTTTATATTGGTACTTTTATTCACTATTTTATTCTGTCAAAAAGCAAGTTTTTACTCTGGCTTGGTGGTCTCTTCTTGAAACTCAGCACTCAAGAGAATGAGGTGGAAGAACCGTGAGTTGTTTGTCTTTTTCTTTCTTCCTCCAAGTTTTTCAATTGTGCTTGTGATACATAATAAATACATACCATTATAGACACCTAAGCTAGGTACAAATGTTATAGGCAGTCAGACAAAGCTAGGCCCAAGAAAGAGTCAGTGCAAAAGATGAAAACGCATTACAACTATGGCTAGAGGTACATCTGTCAAAGGCCAGGCTTCAGATAAAAATAAACACTAAATAGCTGAGTGTGGCAGCGCACAGTTGCAATCCCAGTTCTCGGGAGGTGGAGGCAGGAGAATCCCTGAGAGTTGGAGGCCAGCCTGGGCTATAATAGCAAGACATTGTCGCAAAATGAATAAATAAATAAATAAATAAATAAATAATGAATAAATAAGTAAAAAAAATCCAAAAACAAAAAAATAGAAAGGTAAAATGAACAGGCCTGTATGCCTCCTTGAGCAAGATGCAATAAGTTAATGATTATACTATAATTGATATCACCTGGTCCAGTAAAGGCTAGACAGATATCAGTTACCCAGGTGGATGACCAAGACCTCCTGACCCATCACTACCTATGAAGGTCTTTGTTATTTCCGTGCACATTTGTTACATGACCTGCTTCACCATTAGACCAATATTATTTAAGTGGCTATACTTGTAGTCTTGTTGGTTGATCATAGTTTCAACCCACATTATACCCAAGTTGTGAATTTGCTCTATAAAACTTCCTCTGAGAAGTGGGGTCTGTGGCAACCCAATTTTAGGTCCCCTCCTGTCTCTTAGGAGCTATTTCTCTCAAATTTTTCCTACTCTTAATCTCCCTTGTTCCTTAAAATCCATTCTTCAATTTAAAAAAATATATACAAGCTTGGTATATCTGATATCTAACAGGTTGAGAGTTATATTATTTCCCCTATAACACATCCTGGGGAACTGGTGCATATACATATCACATCTTGACTTTTTAAGATTTCCCCTTCTCGGCTGGGCGTGGTGGCACACGCCTTTAATCCCAGCACTCAGGAGGCTGAGGTAGGAGGAGCGTTCTGAGTTCGAGGCCGGCTTGGGCTACAACGCGAGTGCAAGGCCAGCCTGAGCTACATAGTGCGACTCTGCCTCAAAAAACCAGGGCCGGGAGTTTGGTTCAGTGCCTTAAGTGCCTGCCCTGGCAGGCGGGAGGTTGTGAGTTCAATCCCCGGTGCCACAAAAAAAAAAAAAAGATTTCCCCTTCTCCTCCTTCCTGTCTCCACTCATCCACAGATCCCCTTCACATCTTTTCGAAGTCCGTCTCCATGTTTCCTATCATCTTTCATTTCATTCCTAAATTATTATACTTTGGGTTTCCTATGTGAAGGAAACCATGAGATACTTAACATTTATGCCTGATTTATTTTTTCACTTAGCATGATGGTCTCAAGGTGCATTCATTTTCCTATAAAAGACTCAATTTTTCCTTCTTTATGGCTGAGTAGTACTCCATAGTGTATCAATATTACAGGCTGCTAAGTTAGGTAGAAATTAATATGCAGTCAGGCGGGGATTGGGTCCTTGAGGAAGTGAGTACAAAAAAAATTAAGACATCCAAGAGTTATGGCTGGAGGCAAACATGAAGAGAGCCAGGCTTCAGGATGGAGGCTCAATAGCCACACCTGTAAGATAAAGAGCAACTTGAAATTATACTGTAATTAACACCACCTGATCCAATGAGCTTAGGTAGGCATCAGATGCCTAGATGGATAAAAGGAACATCTGGACGCATACTCCCCTCCTGTTCCAAAAAATTCCTTTCATCTTTCCATCTACCCTTGCTACATGACTTGTTTCCCTATTGGATCAGTATTAGCTAAGTGACTGTAATTGGAATCCTATAGGTTGGTTGGAGTTGGACCCACGTTGTACCGACATTGTGACTTTGCTGTGTGAATTATCCCTGACAAAGGGCCTGGTTGGTCACCCACTCAGGACCACACGTAGACATCCAAAAGCTTTGCTTCTTCTTTTTCCCCCAGAATAAAACTCTCCTAACTTCCTCCTTTAGTTCTCAACTTCATCCCACAATGTTGTGAAACCACAAACTCTGCACATTTGCTGTCTAACAGGTCGGTAGTTACATTTTTTCCATATAGTATACACTACATTTTCTTTATCCATTCCTCTGTTTTGTTTTTGTTTTTGTTGTTGTTGTTGTTTTGTTTTTTGTTTTTAGTACCGGGGATCAAACTCATGACCTCTTGCTTGCCAGGTAGGTGCTTGTGCTACTGAGCTATATCCCCAGCCCTCTGTTCATCTGTTGATGGGCAGGTAGGCTGCTGTGAAGCCAGCCTCTGCTACATTAGGAGACCTTATCAAAAATAAACAAATAAATAAATAAATAAGCAACTCTCCCCTGTATGATCCGTGTGAAGGGACACACCAGTTTGAGACAGCAAGCCTGGGGTAACTTTTCCAAAACTGAAACTGTGCAGTTGTTTCTATCCCTGACAGCAGCCAGTGGTGGTTTGAGAGGGAATGGCTGGGGGGAGGGGAGGCTCAGAACCCGGCACAACTAACGCAGCACAGCTCCTAGGCATGCAGCTCTAGTCCCTCAGGGCAGGGAGAGCTTTCACCCTTTTGTACTCAGCTGCACAATGAAGCACAAAACCTGGAGAAGGAGGGTCCTGGGCCTCTGAGAAGACATGAGTGCCAAGGATGGCACCTGTAGGGCCCCATCTACTCATTAAAGCTTTCCTACCACAAACAACACAAACACACTTGAAATGCATATTCTGAAATTATATGAATTTTTTAAAATGATCACTTGGTGAAATAGTATACATGATAGAAAGATAAAGCTTACTTATCTACTATCTGGTATTTTTCCCTTCAAAACTGAAGATAGCACACCTGTAATCCCAGCACTCGGGAGGCTGAGGCAGGAGGATCACTGTGACTTCCAGACCACCCTAGGCTACATAGTAAGTTCCAGGCCAACATGGACTACATAGCGAGACACTGTCTCAAAATAGAAAAAAAAAAAAATATGTTTGGCTATTTTAAAGTCACTCAATCTAAGGCGGCGCAGAGAAAATAAGAGTGAGAGAGATAAGGAGGAGACCTTTAATGCAGAGGGCATGGGAGAGCTTCAGGGAGGAGGTGTAAAAGCTCTCAACAAGAACGAAGGAGTGTAGTTACCTCTATCAACTTTGGCTGGGGGAGGAGTTTGGGGAGTTGGGCAAAATGACATACTGACAGGTGATTTGAGGGAGCATCTGCCTGTGTAAAGCAGGAGACAGAATGATTTACTGGGGTCTGGGGTTGGAGGCTTGGGGGGTTGTGGAATCTTGGGATTGAAGAGGGCTCAGTGCAGGTGCAAAAGGGAGCAGAAGGTTTATCTCTGGAATGAGAAGGAAAACTTGGAGTTTACTCTTGGAGAGCTAAGTTGTTTCTCTGGGTCCAGTACCAAGTTGGGGGGATGCTAAGCCCCAGGCTAGCAGAACCTATCACAATAAACAACAAACTCGAAGATAGTATGACAGTTTTGATATTAAGTCTCCAATATCCCAAATATTGGCACACTTGGAATCTAGAACCATATGGTATCCATGGCAAAGGAAACCAAAGATAAAACACAATTCTCCTTGATATAGGAGAAATGTAACTCCTGACCCTTTTATTTTATTTGTTTGAAAATTTTAATTCTCCTAACTTCTTCCTTTGGTTGGAGACTTCATTCCTGGATGCTGTGGGGTCACAGACGTGGCGCATTTGACATCTAAAGGGTCAGGATGTGCCATGTCTGTGATCTCACAATATCGAGGAATGAAGTGTCCAACCAGAGGAAGAAGTTTGGAGAATTTTATTAGAAATAAGTAGAATAACAATAGAACCTGATTTTCCATCAGCAATTCTGAATGGGTGGCCACCGAGGGTCTTTGTCAGGAATGATTTCCACAGCAAAGTCACAACATGGGTACAACATGGGCCAGACTACAACCAAACTATAGCATTGCAAATATAGCTGCTTAGCTAATATTGATCCAGTGGGGAAAGAGTCACACAGCAAGTGTGTGTGGAAACAGCAAAGGTATTTTTGGAAAGGGAGGGGAGTGTGAGTCCAATAGTCTGGTCACCCACCTGGGGGTCTGATGTGTTGTTGGAGACCACTACAAAGCAGTTCTGAGCAGGATTTAAAATTTACTAATTGGCATTTTATTTATCTGTGAGCCTGTCCTAGGCCTAGGCCCCTTGCCTGGCGATGGGAGCTGATTCATAGTAAGGAAATTCTATGAATCACTGGTCCTGACCGAGGCCTGTAGTGGCCAATGAGGTCAGTGATACCTCAAAAGGCAAGGTAAAGAAGGTCACAGCTGAGGACATCTTGGCTCCATAATTAATTATGTTAATAGAGACTGCCCTGCAGGCATCTTACTCTGCAGGGCATCACAGTCCCATCATAAAGGCCATTTTGGAGATAAAATAGTTCTCCATTTCGGCATTCCTTCCTACTTGGAGATGTCCTTGAAGTGACTCCCAAGTCCCGCTCAGTTCCGGCACCACCCTCAGCACCTCCCTCAGTATCCCCTCTCTTCGTCTATTTGAAAATATATATGGGTGATCCAGAGAAACTCTTTGTCTTAGCCCTCATGATAGCCGCCGAGTCAAGAACTCTGCAGGGGCTTTGATCCTCCTGGAGCCCTAAAATCATACAACTTGTCTCATTTATTTAAGCCCTCGCCATACACTCATTCTAAAGATTGGAGATCTAGGCTGGGTCCCTGATAATGTGTATCTGGGCCCAGTGGACCAGCCTGTGCTAATTATGATAGATAGAATCTCAAGTTGCCATTTATTTCTAGTGAGGCATGCAGGCCTGGCCACTGCGTCTCCACCTTACACCCCCAGCCACAGTCTTGACGTCTTCCTTGAGGGCTCACTCCCTCTGACTCTATATTAATTTCTATCTAACTTACCCTCTGGAATACCCTCTTCCCACTGCAGGGAGAATAGGTTGAGCCCTTGAACTGGGAGGATGCTAACTTCAGGAGAGGTACAAAGGAGGGGGAAGGGCTGAGCCTGGTGAGATTCAAAACAAAATGAAAAGGTCTGGGGTTCCTAGACTCAAGATCAAGAGCTTGCCCAGCATTGCCTGTATATGAAGGGAAGATTCCTAAAATCTTATAAAAATAATCAATGCACATGGTGTATCTCTTCGGATGATGATTTCAGATTCCTTGGATCCATAAACTCTGGTCATGATCTAGCATTGATGCTAGTGTCACTAAGGAAGCCTGGTCCTGATGCTGGGCTCAACCAGCCCTTGTGAATCTCTGCAGTCCTTGATGAAAGAATCCAGTCAAGACACATAGGTAGCTGAGCAGAAGTACGGCTAGAATTTATGGCAAAGTAGAAATAGAGTTTAGTTTTCAAGGAAAAGGCTGGCAGTGTGATGAACACATCTACCTCATTTAGAAGTTAGAATATGGTACACACAAGAGTTACTCCCAGGGTTCAGGGACCTGCAGTAATTAGGACCCTTAAGGACCAATTTTCTTAGAAATTACTTTGGAATTCCAAAGTGTCTTCCCGTCCTCTCCAGATGGTCAGTGTTCCCTCGGAGGCCTTTGCCATGTAAAAACTCACCAATCAAATTTACAAAATTTCTCAATTTAAAGAAGGCACCACCCAGGGCCATAGTGTATATAAAACACGTGCAGGTTTTGTTTGTGTTGCAATTTTTTTTTTTTTTTATGGCACCAGGAATCGAACTCACAATCTTGCACCTGCCAGGGCTTAAGCCCCTGAGCCAACCTCCTGGCCCTAGTTTTTTGAGGCAGGATCACATTATGTAGCTCAGGCCGGTCTTGCGCTCACGTTGTAGCCCAAGCGGGCCTCGAACTCACAACGCTCCTCCTACCTCAGCCTCCCGAGTGCTGGGATTAAAGGCGTGCGCCACCACGCCCGGCTTTGTGTTGCAATTTTAAGCCTTTTTTTTTTTGTGATCAGTTTTTCATCTTGGGCTAGGATACAGGGGATTTTGAAAATGAAAGATGTAAATATCCTTGGGAGTTATTTGTCAATAATTCCAATGTAGATGTTCCTAGTGACTCAGTCTCGGGCATGGTAACAACAGGGTGACAAGAATGCAGAGGTGAAAAGGACACTCAAATGCATTTTCCCATTCTCCCGTATCTCACCGGGAATGACTTCCTGCCCAAGATCACCAAGAAGCAGGGACTAAAAAGAACAGAGTGGGAACTGCGGAGTGTGTCCGAAGTATGCATAAGAAAGAGCACAGTAAAACACCAAGAGATGTGTCAGGAAGAAATGCAGCAGCCTTCCCCCGCCGTATAACTGCCGGACAGAAGGAAGGCTTTTCCTTCATTCCTGACACTGCCATCACCTTTCCATTCACTGAGGGCTGGGTGTGGGGACTTGACTAGGGAGAAAGAAAACACTGGCCAACTCCATTGCCAAACAGGCCAACACAATACTCTCTTTTCGATACTCCTTTTATTTATTTTTTCTTCAGAACAACACTCTTTGCTCTCTACCATCACTGTGAGCCTAAGGTGAACCAGCAACCTAAAAAGTGGAGATACAGATGGGCAAAGAGAGGGGTTGCCAACCAAAGAGTTACTGCAGACAAAGAAAAGAACATCAGAAACTTCCAGTTTGGGTTCCAACAAACTTGACACTCATTACTCTCATCCTTTCAAAAAAAAAAAAAAAATTGAATCAACTAAATATCAACACCTCTCTTAGACTCATCAGGGAATTAAGGTCACAGCACATCATGACCTTAATTGCCACAATGAATGTGGAAATACATACATAGAGAAAACAAAAAACGAGAAAATAAATATAGAGAAAAGCAGTGTATTGTCTATATCTACAGAAGTTGCATGTTCCATAAACTGGTTGTTGTGGGTTTTTTTTTTTTTTTTTTTTTTTTTTTTTTTGGTGGCACCGGGGATCAAACTCACAACCTCGCGCCTGCCAGACAGGCACTTAAGCCACTGAGCCAAACTCCTGGCCCTAGTTTTTTTGAGGCAGGGTGGCACTATGTAGCTCAGGCTGGCCTTGTGCTCACGTTGTAGCCCAAGCAGGCCTCAAACTCACAAAGCTTCTCCTACCTCAGCCTTCCGAGTGCTGGGATTAAAGGCGTGCACCACCACACCCGGCTTATAAACTGGTTGTTGTAATCAGAGTTTATATGGGAAAAAATTTAACACAGGACACATAATTTAATATTTATTTATTTATTTTGGTACTGGGGATCAAACTCACAACCTCAAGCCTGCCAAGCAGGTGCTTAAGCCACTGAACTAAACCCCTGGCCCAGGACACATAATTTATAAGATTATTATTATTGGTACTAGGAATTGAACTCACAACCTGGCACTTGCCAGGCAGGTGCTGTGTCACTGAGCCATCTTGCTATAAGATTATTTTACAATGAACTCCCATAGAGTCAAATGCAAAAAGAGTTCAGGGGTTCTGTCTGCACACTAGAGACTCAAACAGTACAGCTAAGGTCCTGGGTCTGACAGCAATGTGCTACTGGAGGCCAGCTGAAACCTAGAGCCCAAAGCAATGTCCTCCATAAGTCTAACTGGAGGTCTAAAACTCACAACATCTTACTCAAGTCTGTATCAAGCATCTGCACTGGGAAGGCTAGAAGATCAGTGGTACAAGTTAGAAAGTCTGCGCCAGTGAGATGAAGGATCTGTGTGAGCAGGCTGGGGGATCTACACTGGAGCCAGGAAGTGAAGCTCAAGGTAAGGACCAGTGCTCCCCCAAAGAGAACTGCAGTGACAGTGAGGTCATGAGCTCCTCTGAAGACGAGAACAGCTGCGATCTTATCGAGAAACCAGTGTGACAAGCTTCTCCAAGAGGACCAACACCATACCATCTTCCCCTCCAGTTCTGCTTTTATGTTCTTGGCAACAATTCTCAGGTGGGCCTTCCATACCCAGCACCATGCTGATTCAGTTCAACACCTGGGTTTTACAAGTTGCCCATTAGTTAATCCACCACATTGACCATAGTTGGAAGAACTTACTTAAAATCTTTGTCAATTCACTCAAACATCGGGCTCATCTTGAAACAGTTGCTTGGTTTTTCCTTGCATATGGGTAATGCTAGACAATGGGCCTTCAATTGGTTCTACTGGGAAATGGGTGAACCTTCAGAAGATGGGGCCTAATTAGAGGTCCTTAGATCACTGGGGGTGTGCCCAGTTTTGCACCTTCTTTTGTGGCCTTAAAGCAATGGGTCCACACATTGAAAAACCAGATTATGAGCCAAAATAATCCTCTTCTTTTCATAAATTAATTATTCCAGACATTTTCTTATAGTAACGGAAAACTGAAAAGTTAAGGAATTACATTTTTCAATTATATAATACCATATTAAAACCCACATATATATCAGTACACCATCCTGTATGTGATGAAAATATTTCAATCCGTCTACTGTGAAATGAAGACATTATTTTCAGATAAACTAAAACTGTAGCACTTGGAGCATAAAGAATGTGAGAGAGGAATGGAAGCGCTCTGTTTAACAAGTTCTACTACATGCAAAGTAGTACTGGAATATAGACCTAGGATTAGGAGGTTAACATACATCTGTGTTCAGTGACATAAATAGTAAACTGCTTCATAAACAGGAACAGCGTTAGCTCTAAGATCTCTTAGGACACTGATGACACTTGTAAAGCACCATCAGTTTCTATAGCTGTCTTAGAATGTATACATATGTATCAGTCAGCTTTCCCATTGCTGGACACAGTACTGACACCCACAGATTGAAGGAGCTGGGTGCAGTGATAGTGTACACCTGAAGTCTCAGTCCAGTGATGGCTGAAAAATTAGCTCACTTCTACCTCACTGTGGTTCCAGGGAATTGCTAAAACCATCTTGTGATTATTGTCCCTTTGCTAGAATACATAATTGGAATAGATTCAGCACATGGCAAAATCTCAACATAGGCTCTCTCACTTTTGGAGTGCTGGCTCATGAGACAGAAAAGGTGAAATAGTCTGCTACATCCACCTTTGCTTCAGGGAAAGTAAACAAAAGCAGTAATACTAATTCCTCAATCGATTATACAGATTAGTGCCACAAATAGGAATTTTTTTTTTTTTTTTTTTTTTTTTTTTTTTTTTTTTTTTTTTTTTTTTTTTTTTTTTTTTGTGGCACCAGGGATTGAACTCACAGCCTCCCGCCTGCCAGACAGGCACTTACGCCACTGAGCCAAACTCCCAGTCCTGGTTTTTTGAGGCAGGGTTGCACTATGTAGTTCAGGCCAGCCTTGCGCTCGCTTTGTAGCCCAAGCTGGCCTGGAACTCACAACGCTCCTCCTACCTCAGCCTCCTGAGTGCTGGGATTAAAGGCGTGCGCCACCACGCCCGGCTCCACAAATAGGAATTTAAAGGATGTAGGAGTGATGATTCTTTTTTTTTTTTTTTTTTTTCTTTTTGCGGCACCGGGGATTGAACTCACAACCCCGCGCCTGCCTGACAGGCGCGTAAGCTGCTGAGCCAAACTCCCAGCCCTGGTTTTTTGAGGCAGGGTCGCACTGTGTAGCTCAGGCCGGTCTTGCGCTCGATTGTAGCCCAAGCCGGCCTCAAACTCACAACGCTCCACCTACCTCAGCCTCCCGACTGCTGGGATTAAAGGCGTGCGCCACCTCGCCCGGCGGAGTGATGATTCTTACCCCATTTCTACAGATTGACTTCTTTGGGCTGTACAGAAAACAGATTTTAGAAAAGTATGGCAGATTATTGTAAATTTAATCAGGTGGCAAATACAATTGCAGCTTCTATAACAGGTGTGCTTTTATTCCTTCAGCAAATTAACACATTAATCTATGGATACTGGTGTAAATCTCTTTAGCCAGTCACCTCTGTGATTATCAAATGAATCCATGAAGAAAATGAGAGTGATTTTAGGAATGGGGGTTAGGTATCACTTCAGTAATTCGGCCTTCCAATCACCAAAACTGAGAAGGCTACAGCTATTTCTCCATTCTGCCAGCAGCTAAGGCCTAACCCCATGTCTAAGATACACCATTCTCTCTGGTGGTCATGCATCATCCTGGTTTCAGATTGCAGTACTTCCATGAGGGCAGGATTGGCACATTCCTCCCATTGGAATACATACTCCGAATAGAGATTTGCCTTTCCCTCATACAAACCTTCTGCCAGAACTATGATCCTTGGACTTACAGAATGTCTTACCCTCCATCAAGGTGCCTTACACAAGACTGCTTTCCATGCAGAGGAAATGCAGTGTAGCACTTGCTTTCTCAACCTTCTCCTTGCATCCTACTGAAACAGGGATGATAGAGGACCTGCAAATAATGTAAGGGATATATAACTCCCAACCTGCTAGATGTCCAGTGCACTGAGTTTGTGTTCTCTACAATTGAAGAATAAATTCTAGGAACAATGGAGATTAAGAAAAGTAAGTATTTATTGAGATAATGAAAAGCTTCTGTCTAAGAGACACACAAAGGATCCCAAGTGGCCGGCCAGGACACTTCTTCTCAAAGGAGCCTTATAGAGCAAAACCATGAGGTGAGGAGGGTCAACTGGGACAGAACCAATAAAATTACAAGTATAGTTGCTTAGGTAATATTGAATCAAAGGAAACATCACAGGGTGGGTGAGGGTTGGGACAAAACTATGGTCAGCCAATAAGATTACAAATATAGTTGCTTAAGTAATACTCAGTATATGGGGATGAAATTGGGAAGCAAGTCACATAGCTAACACACATTTGAAGGACAAGGACTTTCCCAGAAAGGGTGCCATAAGGAGGTTTTGGTTCTCCACCCAAGGTGATTGATGCCTGTTTAGAATATCAATCACTGCCTTTCATCCCTTGAAGCCTGGCCTGCAGTGAATGGGACACCAGTCTCAGTTGTCTTCTGCATTGACCTGTCCTTGGCCTACCCCTGTCTAACTGCCCACAATATTTCTAAGTAACTTAGCTATATAACATAGTATTGTTACAGGCAACTGAGTTAGGCAGAAATATTATAGGCAGTCAGACAGGGCTAGGCCCTCAAGGGAACTAGCACAGAGGACCAGATATCTTGTGACCTTGGAAGAGACACACACCTATTGTTGTGGGCCAGATATCAAGACAAAAAGCAGAACAAATGCACCCATATCCTAAGGATTGATATTCTAATACTTCTCTGTTACCCTGAAGAAGTCAGGAGTCAGCATCCCAACCCCCTACAGGAAGAGTCAGTGCTATTAAGCATCCCACACCTTGCTGCATGACTCACTTCCCCATTTGTCCTTGATTTAATCAATTTTAACTGAGCAATTAGTCTTATTGGTTAACTGTAGTTATGTCCCACCTTATGGTCACCTTGCAGTTCCCATTCCCCCCTTGGACCATCTAACCTCATGGTTTTACTCTATAAAAGTCCCTAAAAATGATGGAGTCTTTGGCAACCCACCCGGGCCCCCTTCTGTCCCTCAGACAGCTTTCTTTCTCTCAGTAAATATATTCTGCTCTTACCCTCCGTTGTTCCTAAAATTCATTCTTTAATTTTAGAGAACACTAACTCGGGCCACACACATAATAGGGTTATAGGAAAAATGATCCCAGATCTCCAAGTGATGTGGGGGAATGAAACTTCCAACCTACTATACGTACGGCACAAGTTCGTGCTTTCTAACATCAAAGAATGAATTTTAGGAACAATGGAGGGTAAGAGCAGAATACATTTATTGAGAGAAAGAAAGCTTCTGTCTGAGGGACAGACGGGGTCCCCAGGGGGCTTCCAAAGACTGTCATATTTAGGGACTTTTATAGAGTAAAATCATGAGGAAAACTGGGAACTCGCAAGGCAGAGGGGCATAGTGGGACATAACCATGGTTAACCAATAAGATTAATTGCTCAGGTAGAATTGATTAAATCAAGGACAAGTGGGGAAGCCAGTAGTGTAGTAAGTGAGGGTTGTTTAACGATAATGACTCTTCCAGTAAAAGGGTGGGATGCTGATTCCCCCTGACTTCCTCAGGGTGATATAGAACTATTTAGAATATCAGTCCTTAGCATATGGGTGTATTTGTTTTGCCTTTTGTCTTGATATCTGGCCTGCAGCAAGAGGTGTGGGTCTCTTCCAAGGTCACCAAGACCTCTGGTCCTCTGTGCCTGTTTTCTTGATGGCCTAGTCCTCTCTGACTGCCTATAATATTTCTGTCTAACTCAGTTGCCTGTAACAATAGTTGGGAGTTTTGTTCCCCAATATCATTTGGAGGTTTGAGATTGTTCCCCTATATCATTATCTGCCACCCAAAAGCCAAACGCTACTGCCAGATCAGCAGCAAGAGCAGCCCATGGCAGGAATTCCTTAAGGGGCACCTCTTCTAGCTTTTGATACTTTGTAGGGTTAATATGAACTATGGCAGATAAAGTACAATGATAATTTCTGAGACCTTTGGGAAAAAGCAAATGAGGTGAAAGGGGACAGAAGGGAGGTGGAAGAGAAGACACGGAGGGTGGCACATGCATTATACAGCAAGACAAATGCATCCATGATGAGGTCACTGCAGAGGTAATTTGTGGAGGATTTGAGGGGAAGGATGGGAAGGAGAATAAAAGGAACAATTATTGTGTTAACGTACAGGTACCAACTCCCAAAATGAATATAATGGTAATGTGCTAAAAACACACAGCAATAAAAACAATTTTCAAACCACTAATTTGTGCAGTGAAGACACCCTAATAGTCACAATTTTAAAAATCGGACCTGGGTAACAAAATACACCGTCGCAGAATAAAAGAAATTAAAACACCAATATCCCAGTAAACTACGTAACTTCACAGAACAAAAGACATTAAAAGTACAATATCCAGCACTCGGGAGTGTTGTGAGTTCGAGGCCAGCTTGGGCTACAATGCGAGCACAAGGCCAGCCTGAGCTACACAGTGCGACCCTGCCGCAAAAAAAAACTAGGGCCGGGAATCTGGCTCAGTGGCTTACGCGCCTGCTTTGTGAGTTCGATTCCCAGTGCCGCAAAAAAAAAAAGAAAAAAAAAGTATAATGTTCCAGCGCACTACCTTTCAAACATGTTTCTTTCTTTTTTATTGTCTTTTTGGGACAGGGTCTCACTGTGCAGTTCAGGCTGGCTTAGAGCTCACTTTGTAGCCCAGGCTGGTCTCCAACTCTCAAGGATCCTTCTGGTACAGAAAACTGAGTTAGACAGAAATATTATACGCAGTCAGACAGGGATAGGTCCTCGAAGGAGCCAGTGCAGAAGTTCAGACACCTTGTAACCTCTGAGGAGACAGACAGTCTTCGGCAATCCACTCGGGACCCCTTCTGTCCCTCAGACAGAAGCTTTCTTTCTCTCAATAAATGTATTCTGCTCTTACCCTCCGTTGTTCCTAAAATTCATTCTTTGATTTTAGAGAACATGAACTCGCGCCGGACATATAGTAGGTTGGGAGTTTCATTCCCCTATATAATTTGGAGGTCTAAGATCGTTTTTCCTACATCACTTCTGCCTCAGCCTCCGCAGTGCTAGGATTACAGGCATTGGCCAACATGCCTGGTCATATCAAACATATTTCAAAGCTTTACTAATTAAAACCATGTCCAGAGCACAGACAGTAGATTGAAACAAGGAAAGAGAATGGAGGAGACCCTCTGTCTTTGGCAAGTGTTCCTCCAAGGTCACCACTGGGATAGGCAGCTCCGGAACTGCACACAGGGGTCCCATTGGTCCGGAGGCGTCCTTCTCACGCCCCCCACCCGCCCGCCCCCTTTCACTTTAGTTTTCCGCCTGGCCGCTCCTTTGTGGGTAGGTCTGGAATCCTGCTGCAGGCCAGCTCCGTCCTCTGCACGGTCTCCCAACTTCTCATCCATCTGTCCAAAGCCGTGTTAAGCAGTTCGTGGTGGTCAAGCTTCGAAGACTTTACAAGAAGAAGCTGCGTTT
>RJWM01042261.1:0-14468 GCA_004363535.1 Dasyprocta punctata | reverse complement strand
ATCTGTTTCTTTTCTCTGACAGCTTTTAGTATTTTGTTCTTGTGCTGTATATCTGATACCCTTATTATTATATGTCTGGGTGAGGATTTATTTTGGTTGTGGTTAATTGGGGTTCTGTATGCCTCAGTTACCTGTATTTCAGATTCTCTTCCCATGTTTGGAAGGTTTTCTGCTATTATTTCTGTGAATAGTCTTCGCAAGTCATTAGTATTGACTCCTGCTTTTTCGTTTATGCCTATTAAACTTATGTTATTTCTCTTGGCATCATCTTGCAGCTGTTGAATTGTTGTTTCTTGGTTCCTTACTATATTTAGGAGATCTTTTCTTTCATGGTCATGATCTCCCATGCTGTCTTCAAGATCTGAGATTCAGTCTTCAGCTTCATTTAAGCGGTTTTTCAAACTTTCCATGGAGTTTTTCATTTCCTGCATTTCCCTTTGCATCTCTTTGATGCATTCTGTTTTTGTCTTATTTTGTTCATTCAAGATTTTGATCATTTTCTTAAGTTCTTCTGTTTTTTATCTTGCTCTTCTTTAGATACACACAACATTTCTTTAATAATGATTCTCATTTCATTTTTTAGCTGAGAGAATATTTCTGATTTGAATTTGTCTATAGCTTCATCAAGCTGTTTCTTTATTGCATTTTCTATCATTTTAGAAAGTCTATTTGTGTGACTCCCACTGTCTTCCATTTCAGTGTCTCTTGGGTTAGTTCTTTGTGGGCTGGGGTACTGAGACTGCCTCTTGGTCTTTCGTTTTGTCATTTTCTTCTGGAATCTATGTAGCTCTGTGTCCTGCGAAGCTGGCCGGACGTTCCCCTGAGGTTCGCTCTGATTTTTGGGTCACGCTGTATCACGGGACCCTATGGGCTGGCTTCTGCACGCACCAAGGGAGGGCGGCCTCCTGGGGCATGCGGGTGGAGACTCCGCCTTAACTGGGTGGGGGCCAAGGCCTCCTGGTCCCAGGGAGCTAGGCGGGGTGCCCCGAGTGATGCCGACCCGACCCTGGTTCTGTCTGCAAGTTCGGCCCAACAGCTATGCAGGCGGCGCAAGTCTGGGCAGGTCCCAGGCCTACAGTGCCGGGAGCAACCCTGCTGGGCGGGTTGGGTCTGCATGCGAGCTGTGGGATAGCGCACATACAAGCCGCTCCCAGCTGGAGAATGGAGCTGGCGTGCGCTCTGCACTCTGGTGGAGGGGGCAATCTCTCCAGGTCCCTGCAACTATGTTGGTCAGTTCTGGGTGAGCAGCTCTGGGGTCCTGGGCTGATCTGGGCTGGGCTGCGTACCTCTGTGTCCTGTGAGGCTGGCTGGTGTTCCCCTGAGGTTCGCGCTGATTCTTGTGGCATGCAGGATCCCCAGTACTTCCTTTTAAGCACTAGATTATTCTTATAAATTGACTACTTTAAGAAACTCATGCTAAAGAGGGAATATAAATTTAGTAAGTGCCATATCTATGAAGTATATATACCAAAATGCTTTAGGGTATGTTTTATAGAGTTGATGAAATTTAACCTGTATATTTTAGGTATAGACGGAAGACTTTTGTACCCTTGAAAAGGCAGAAGTACCTTCTAATCAGGTAAAATAGAATGGGTAAAAATACAGTATCAGAAAGGATTATGAAGTTTTCAGAAAGCTGTGTGATACTTGTTGCAGGCGAAGCATATCATATATGGGAGAGGAAACAGGTGAGGCTTGGGAGGCTGGTAGGGAAAAGAATGCAAAGAGCTTTGGATATGTAGCTACCGAGTTAGACTTTAAGTAGCAGGAAATCAAAAGAGGTTTATAAATACAGTTTTAAAGTTTGTGCTTTACTGAGTGACTTTAGTTTAACTCTCTCAGCAGCCAGAGCTGGAGCAACATTTGAACCTGACTGACAATTTAGGTACTATGAAGTGCTTAACAGACTTCAAAGTCTGAAAAATAAGATACATAAACCTTCTAATTTGTGGTAATTATATTTCTGATTCCATTCCTAAGGATATTCACCTGTAGCAAGAGACTAATAGGAAGTACAAAGTAGAATTCAGAAAACCATGTTAAACACAAAACTTGATCTTGACTATGGGACTGAAGCCCTTAATTCTCTCTCCAAGCCACAGATGTCCTAGTAGAATACGGCCTGAACTGTGCACCAAAAGAGATTGCAAGATTAATTATATTGCTTCATCTTCTTGTACTAAGTATACTTAAGTATCATTTTCCTTTTTGGGGGAGGGTAGAGGGGTAGGGTACTGGGAACCAAACTGGGGGTCTCATGTTTGCCAGGCAGGCACTGTGCCATTGAGCTATATCCACGGCCCCTAAATATCATTTTTTCATCACCTTGTGTCTGTGTGTAAAAATATTCTCATACATCACTGGGAAAATGTTAGATGTATGTTAAAATATCAATTCACAAGAAAGTATAAAAATAAATGAAAGCTGGGGATTTAGCTCAGTGGCTTAAGCACTGGCCTGGTAGGTGTGGAGTTGTGAGTTCAATCCTTGATACCAATAAATAAACAAATAAATAAATAAGTGAATAAATAATATTTTTATGCACAAACAGTGCTTGTTTTTGAAATCTGTTCTCTTTGGCTCAAGACATGATTAGATTTATGCTACAGCAAGATAATAGTTGGAAGTAAGGTGATACATTGAAGAAGCTGACATTACTGTCAAAGGGTCAAGTTAAAAGGTTGCTACCACAGTCCGGCAAAGACTTGAGGATAGTCTGGGCTATACTAAGTGGTAGCAAAGATTTAGTGCAATCGAAAAGTAATGGAGCTTCGTATTCACAAGAGTTACATTCACTGGACAAGCAAGTGATCAGGCCCTTCAGTTGATATGAATCACTGTAATATATAAAAAAAGTAGGACTGATCAAATAAAGAGAAGAGAGTAGAGGAAAAAGTGGAGTCTGAGATGACCACAAGGTTTAGGATTGGAATACATAATAGCACTGTGTACTGAGAATGCAAGTAATGATATAGCCGGTGTTCAGGAAAAAAATGTCTTATTTAAGAGAATAGCTTCAAATCTTCCGTAGTATAGTAAGATAACTATGGTTATATATTTCAAAATAGCTAGTGGTAATGGTTTTGAATATTCCAGCACAATGAAATAATAAATGTTTGCAGTGATGGATATACTGATTACCCTTATCTGATAATTATAATACTTTACAGTATATGCTTGCATTGAAAAATCAGAGTATCATAAATATGCACAGTTATGCATGCATTAAAATTTTAAATATGTTTAATAAGTCACACAGTTTAAAATAGTATTAGAACATTCAAAGGAGTGTAGTCAGTGACAACATAAAAACTGTCTTGCTTTATTATTCCTATGTGGTCAATTTTTACCATTTTAACATTTCTGAATTTGGTGTTCATTTTACAATAAGAACAATAATTTACTGTCATAATTTGTTGCTGCATTCTCCTCCTCAAATATTCTATATTAATGACTAACCTTACAGTTAGTGTTGTACTAGTAAAAGACTGAAAGCTTTTCCTTTAAGGTCACTAAATAACAAAAGCTACCTATTCAACACAGTATTGGAAATTATAGCTAGAGCAAGTGGGCAAGGAGAAGAAATAAATGACATCCAAATTAGAATGGAAGAAGTGAAATTATCTTTGTTCACAAATTACATGGTTATGTAGGCAGAAAGATCCTACTCATTCTTTCCCCTACACTCACAAACTGTTAAAACTAGTTAAAATATCAGTTATGGAATGCAAAGTCAATATATAAAAATCAATTATGTCTTAACGTACTAATGTACAATCTGATAAGAGAAGAATTAAATCAATTTCATCTTCCATAGCATCAAAAACATGACAATATTTGTTTACTAACCATAGAAATGATATATTTCTATTCAGAAAACTATGAAACAATCTTAAAGGATTTTAAAATCACAAGTAAATAGAAAGGTGTCCAGTGCTCACAGACTGGAAAATTCAACATTATTAACATGTAAATGTTAACAACTATCTTGAAAAAGAAAAAAAGTTTAATGACTCATACCTGATGATTTTAAAACTTTCACAAACTTACAGTAATCAAATATATATTAATGAATTAAACATAGACATAGACTGATATAATGTAGTACAGAGTTGAAAAATAAACTGTTACATTTATGAGCAAATGAATTTGACAATGGTGCCAAGATTATTAAATGAGGAAAAATGTATCTTTTCAAAATACAGTGATGAAAAAACTGGATATCAACATGCAAAGGCATGAAGTGGGACCCTTACTTAAACTATGTACAAAACTTAAAAGCAATCAAAACATAAACTTAAGACCTAGAACTGTAAAACTTTTAGAAAAAAATGGCAACCATTTTGTTAATTCGATTATGAGGAAAATATGCTCCCTGCTTTGGGGTACTTGTGCAGGCTGTTTCTACTGTCTCACATGTTTTAATCCAGTCATTGCTGTAAGAAAATTCATATTCATGAGCGAGCTATCAGTCACTAATGCAGAAAAATTTCTTCTACTTCCTTCTTCTCATTTCTAAATTATATTCATGGAAAGAAATATTTTATTTATTTATTTATTTATTTTTCTCTTTTTGAGACAGGCTTTGCAGTGCAAGCTGGCCTTGAGCTTGCAGCGATCCTCCTGCCTCAGCCTCCTGAGTGCTGGGAATACAGGCCCGGCTGGTAAGAAATATTTTAAAAAGCTCCTTTTCTTTATAACATATCACAATTTGCATATATGTGCTTGTGTGATTACTTTGTTGTTATGTAAAATATAAACTTCATGAGGAAAGGGACCATGTTTGTCATTCATAATTTTATCACCAGTATATAGCACTGGTTCCAGCAAAACTTTAATTGAATCAATAAATGAAGCAAACAAATAAATGTAGGTGTCAGCCAACTTCTCTGGCACTCTCCTACCTGCTAAAGAGACTTACAAATCTGTTTTCTCCTGAATGTTCTCAGCCCCATAATATGGGATCCGGATACTTACACTATTCTATTTGCTGCTGAAAATATCAGGAGGCTGATATATATGTATGTATTTATCCAGATATCTTGTTCTCAATGCTATCACTAGGGTAAATTGGTGGGATGGTCTCTCACTACCCATTTTGCTCTCCATTTATTCCACACAATGTACCAATTTCTTATTCTATCCCATAATCTGTTATTGATCCTCATTTTAACATCATTTTATTGACTTCCAGTATATCTGGTTAGGAGTGATTTTTGGTGGTAGTGTACATAACAGTTTATCTAAACACCCCTCTACACGTTGAGATCATTCCTTTTTCTTTTTCCTAAAACAGAAGAATAAGAACTAATGTCTGAGTATAATTTCATTTAAAACTTGAACATAGTCATTCAAAGGAAAAATGCTGTTATTTTAAACAACAATATTCTGTGACATATACCTGCAATGGACTTTCATTAGTTATGCATTGGTTCATTTGAGACAATATGATGGGGTTTCACTTATGTGAATAAATTGTGTTAATCGTCAAGATCTAAGCTATCACTCTATCTATCCCTTGAGCGAGGCAATCCGTAATTTGCTGCAACATGATTTCTATCATAAAATTGCAGGATGCTGAAGCTGGAAAGGACTGAAAATAGCTACTAATAAAGTCATTTTAGTGTACAGTTGAAGAGACTGAGGACAAAATAACACACATATACTGGGCTAAGTAATATTAGGACCCTGACACCACAGGTTATCTTTCATGGCTATTATATTCATTACTTTAAAAATGCTTATCTTGACCATATAATTCAACTTATGCCTACTTATTTCCTTCAACCCTTATCTTTCTCACCTTCTCACCATCTATTCCTGTCTTGCACTTTCTCCTAACCTATGATGCATTTCAGCAAATAAAGGTAGCAATTCCCTCACCCTTTCCCAAAGCTGCGCACATTTGCTCAGTAGCAGTGAACTCTAAGTAAAATGAATCCCTTTGAAGATCAAGCCAAAGCTCCCATCCTAGCTCTGTAGAAATCAGGTGGCCAGCCATAAGCCTCCCTCAACATTTTCATTGATGCATAAGCACAAAATGACAATAGATTTTTCACAACAAAGTTGGATAGTCATTTTCATCACAATCATCTTATGTATACTGTCATTTAACACTGGATCCTACACTGTCAATGGTCTCATTCCAAATTTACTTAAAAACAACTTTATGCAGAGATGTGTAAAGAAACCTACTGCTGTTAGAAAATGACTTTGATGAGACACAAAGCCTATAGTGACTTGATCCTGAGAGAGATTTTGAGGCAATTTGGACTTTACAGAGACTACTGGCTGGGCTATTCAATACAAAAATAGGCTTAAATAACATTTAAAAAATCATCTCTTGTACTTCTGAAAGCTAAGATATAGTTGCTAGGAAAATAAATTCATGACTGCAGAAATGATAACATAGAGTTAGAATTTTTACATCACCATTGAGTTTAACTCACCTCTTAACCATATAGTCTATTGTCAAAAAGAAAACAATAGTAGTACTTCCTGCTGTTGATCCATCCGTTTATCTATCCAGATGATGAATATTTACTGACTGTTTAACATACATCAGGTACTGTGTGATAGCCCAGGGACTTGAAAGACCTCAAGTCTCCTGAAGCTTTGTCCACTAATGAATGCAATGTTTTTCAAATTTCATTTTGTTCCACTTTATAAAGGTATAATAAACAAACAATATTGTATATGTTTGAAAAATACCTTGTGATAATTTAATACATGTATGCATTGTGAAATTATTGCAAAAATAAACTAATCAAAATATTCATCACCACGTGTAATTATCTGCATGGTGAGAATACTTAAGATCTACTCTCTTAGCAAATTCAGGTACGTATTATATCATTAGTAATTATAGTCACCGTGCTATAAATTAGATTTTCAGAATTTATTTATTTTGAAAACTGAAAGTTTATACCCATTAAGAAATATTTCTCCATTTACACCACCCTATTATTCTGTTAACTCTGCTTGTACTGTGGCTGCTCTTAACCCCACAGAGTTGTACTGATTGGCTTAATGAGGTGTTTTCACTAACCACCTGTAGGAGTGTGTTTGGATAGTCTCCTGGAGAATGCAAAAGTAGTGCTTGTAGGGTGTTTGCAGGTGACCATAGATCTGCTGAGGGAAGGCACATGTTAGGTACCCTGAGGATCTGGGGGATACGCATCCTGATGGAGTGTGTGAACAGTTAGTGAGACGTGCATTCTCTTTTCTCTGCTGTCCTTTTCCCAAACACTGAATTGCATCAAATCTCTCAATACTCTAGTTGAGAAAAAAAAAAAAGCGGCCTTCATGGGTAGTATTCCACACAGTCTCCAGACCCAAGAACTCATTCACTATGATGTCACTGTCTCTTGTGGGAGAAATTATAGGCTCCACTCTAACTAATGTTAGGTCTCAACATTCCCATTCCCCCTTGTTTTTATAAGTGATGTTTCTTAGAATTCTGCCCTTGCCATTTTCCCTCTGTCTAGAAAACTCTATTTATTTATTTATTTATTTAGTGGTGATCAGAATCAAACTCAGGGACCTGTCCATGTTAACACATGTTCAATATCTGAGCTACCTCAGCAGACCACAAATTCTTTATAATCCATTACAACTCATTTTAAATACACACTCCTATAAAAAGCTTTTCTTCCTGACCCAGATTCCTTTCTCCATCAAATTAAGTCTGTATTTTCTATTAATCAATAATAAGTCTTTATTGGCAACTACTAATTATTATGTGTCCAAAAATACATTATACATTTTCATACAGGCTTTCTAAATTCATGCTTAAAAATCATTTGAAGTAGGTGGCATTGTTATTCTCATTGTACAGAAAAGAAAACAATCTAAGAAAATTATATTAATATGGTCAAAGTCATACAACAGGAAACATTAGATTTGAGATTCCAATGTCAGGTATTTATTTCCTGAATCCATTCCCCTGACCATTTATTTACTTATTCATACCTCTCGATAATTCCATTTATTTTTCTTTTCTTTATTAGGCATTGAGAATCTAAGAGAAAAAAAGTCTTTGTTCTTTTCTTTTTTCTTTCCTTTTTTTTTTTTTTTGTTTGTCTTTTTGAGACAGGGTTTTGCTATGTAGTTCAGGCTGGCCTTGAGCTCACTGCGCATCCCAGGCTGGTCTCAAACTCCAAAGGATCCTCCTGCCTCAACCTCCTGAGTCCTGGGATTACAGGCATGCGCCACCACACCCAGCTTCAGAAAAAATTTTCTATCCCTATTGTGTCCCAAAGTAGCACCATAGGAGTAATGAGCAAGGAATCAAAGTCAGCTTGCTCTGTCACAAGGTAGGGAATAGTTTTACTACTATTTCTGATCACAGAGTTTTATTCATACAGACATACCTTTTTATTGTGCCTTATTGTACTGCACTTCACAGCCACTGTACTTTTTTATAAATTGTAGATTTGTGTCAATCCTGCATGGAACAAGTCTAAACTTTCCAACAGATTGCTCTAACTTCGTGTCTCTGTCACACTTGGTAATTGCCAAAATATTTCAAAGTTTCTAATTATTATTAATCTTTTGCAATGATTTTAGGCCAATGATCTTTGATGTCAGTTTTGTAATTGTTTTACGGCATCAAGATGCATGCGCATATAAGATGGTAGTCAATAAATACTGTGTTCCACCAACTAGCCATGACAAGAATAATGTCGTTTTCGCACCTGCTAGGACAACATCCATTCTTTAGCCCATGAGTCAAGGAGTAATTTTGACTTTCAAATCTTATTACTTAAGAGATATACTTTATAAGGCTATAGCTGTCATAAGGAGTGATTCCTCTTACGGATCTTGACGAAGTATATTTTAAAACTTCAGGAAAAGTTTCAACACTGTACATCCATCAGGAATATTTGTGATCATGGGAGGAGATTATAACATCAATTTTAAATGGAGTTGGGAAGAATTTGATTTCTACTCTCAAGATTTCAGCAGAGGGAACTACACATAAGCTGGGAATAGCAAAAGAACTGGAATTAGAAGTGCCACCTGAACCTGTGATTAAATAGCTGTAGTCTCTCAAAAATACTTCAATGAGTTAGGAGCTGCTTCTTGTGGATTTCCAAACAAAGTGGTTTCTTGAAACCTACTCATTGTCGAAATAACAACAAAGGATTTAGAATATTGTGCGCGTTTAGTTCATAAAGGAATGTCAGCTCTTGAGAGGATTGACTTCAGTTTTCAAAGAAGTTTTATTATCCATAAAATACTATTAAATAGTATCATGTGTACAGAAAAATTTTCATGAAAGGAAGAGTTCATTGATGAGTCATGACACATTGTAGTTTATTTTGAGATATTCCCAGATCCACCCTATCCTTTAGAAAGTACCACCCTGATCAGTCAGAAGTCATTAACATTGAGGCAAAACCATTCACCAGGGAAAAGGTTATCACTCTTTAAAGACTCAGATGATCACAGGACTTTTGAACAACAAAGTATTAAGCTACATACATTATTTTTAGCCATTATGCTACTTGTCACTATTCAGACTACAGAAATAGTGCAAAAAGAACCTTTACATGCAGTGAGAAACAGAAAATTGTGACTGACTTTATTACAGTATTAGCTCTATTGTAGTTGCCTGGAACCAAATTATTACTATTTGGGGGGTATGCTTGTACTTCTTTTGCCACAGGTGCTTCTTCTATTTATAAAAACTAAATAAAATAAAAAATTTCCATATAGTATGAAGATCCTGCATGGACTGTCAATTATCTGCCTCTAAATTCATACTTCATAGCACTCTATCCCTCTTTAACTGCATCCTATTCACACTAGTAATATTCATGAGCCTTAAAAAGATCTTTTTGATCTTATGACTTTTGTTTACCACAATTTTATGAAAACTCATATCTCTTCAAGAAAAATAGCATTACAAAGTTAAATTACTTAATCCTGTACTCTGAAGCCAAAAAATACCTGCCTCCATTCCTAGTGGCAATCATAGTCATAAATTTTCTTTCATTGCATGCTATGTTTTCTATTTTCAACACATATATGTGTTTATTACTAAATTTGTAAGAGCATTTTCATATTCTTTATGAAATTCTGGAACTCACTTTTCATGTTCACTATTGCGTTTATGATGTTTGTGGTGAAATTTGTAAAGTTAGTACATTTGTTTTCACTGCTTTATTTTTCTACTTTATTAATATAATCCAACTAATTTTCTAGAAAATAGACATCTGATATTTTACAATTAACAATATTTCAATGCATAAACTTTTGAGTAAATACGAAATTGTCCTGCCACTTCCCTGATATTAAAAACGATACTGACACTACAAATATCAAAAGTATTATTTTTAAAATAGCAAGGGGATATTAAAAATGTCTTTATACCAATGAGCTTGAAAACTTAGATAAAATAGAGAAATGCCTATAAGTTATAATTTACTAAACTAATCCAAGAAAAACATCTTTATATTCCTACTAATGACATTAAATTAGTTAATTAATAACTTCCCAAGCAGAAAAAATGAAACAAAACTGTTACAGTTTAATGGTAAAATACATATGACTTGGAAAGAACACATAATTCCAATATTTCACAAATTCTAAACAATTGAAAAAAAGAAATAATTCATTTTCTAATGCTAATAAAACTTGATACCAAAATTTGACAAGGAATATGTGTGGAAGGCAAATGTTAGATCAATCTTCTTATGAATATAGATGCTAAACTTCTAAACAAAATATTGACAAATAAAATTCAGCAATGTGTAAGAAAAGCCATGACTGAGTTGATAACATTTCCAAAGACTTGCAGTACCTGCCTCTGTTGTACCAGATTGGTATATATACCAGGATTCTAGTCCTTTAATCATAAATGTGTCAAATAATATTTGATAAGTTGTTTAAAAAGAAGTATGAAAGGTAATTGTGGCTTTGTTTGTGTTTAGAATAATGTCTTTTAATATTTGGTCACTTAATGCCTAAAATTTGCATAACAATAGTATTTACCATCCACTTATACTGTATTTAGCTACACAAGTCAGTTAATACTTCAGGTACCCAGACAGTGATTGGTAGTTTTTAGTCCTATGGAATGATGGTTTAGCTTTACAACCAAAATCGGGGAGAGATGAATACTTAACTGCTAGACAATAAAACAAAGCAGAGATGACCATAATATTTGAATCATTCTGATAAGTTGTCCATAATGGAGAATCAATTGATCATGATGCTGAAGGAAAATACATAGATATAACTCTGTGATTAATTTAATGCAATTGCAATGTCACAAACACAGAACATTGTTTCATCACTCAAAATCACTCCTTGGGCAAAAATCTAAATTCTTCTTTTGCTGCATTGGCTCTAAAAATGGATCTGAAACGCTATCCATGAGGAGTATGCTGTGCAACATTAATGGCTTGGTGTTGAATCCTATTAAAAATGCAAACTTACTTTATCTATATTAAATGGTATTGAATTCTTAACTAGATTTTCTTGATATCTAATTCATTGTTTATTAACTGTCATCTTTTCAAGCAATTCTGTTTTCATAGTCACATGAAAAGGCTTCTTGTCAATATAAATAAGAATATAAGAACATATGTTTTAATAGCCGGCTTCAGTCCTATTGACTGAGCTACTATATATACTATGATGAGTACTTAACATGTCATGCATGCAGCGTTGAACTATATTTTTGATGTCAAGCATCGTCCTCATCAACTGGGATCACTTCTCATTAATACTCAGCATAATCCATTTCCATTATAAAGATTCCTGGGCCTGACATCTTTACGCATTGTGGAGCTATTCATTTGAAGTTGCTTTCAGCCAGCATGAAATATATCCCAGCAAAAGAATGAATTCACAACCAATGTGTGCTCTGAACCACTTGAGTCAGTCCATATATACTGGAGAAAGCCTGAATTTGCTCCAACTCTGAATAGTCATATTGACCTAACGCGTATTTTATCACATCACCCAGTTTCTCCATAAAACATTGTCATCAGGTCTTTGTGTTCTTCTTTCCCCAGATCAGCAGCTGTTCTTTGCCGTATACTTGCACTTTATTGCAACTAAACCTCCATTATGTATAAATTATGTTATTCATTCATTAAACATTTAATTAAACATATACATGGACTGAAGAGTTTCATATGGATTGCAAAAATGGAGTTGAAGAAGACATTTACTTTATTTTCAAGGATAAAGGCATATATATTCTATAATATGTTATATATTAGATAAAGCTAAACAATACATGTTATACTGATCTAGAACAGGGAAATCAATTCATCAGTTCATTCTCTTTACTCTGTCTCTCAATTTCTCCCTCTCTCTCTCTCTCTCTCTCTCTCTCTCTCTCTCTGTCTCTCTCTCCCTCTGTGCATGGGTGTGCACATGTGTGTATGTGTGTGTGCTGGAGATTGAACCCTGTGTTTTGCATATGTTAAGCAAGCGATTTACTATTAACTGTACCTCTAGATCCTCAAATTTTGATTTAACTGAGAAATGTAATCATGGATGGATTCTTTGTGATATCTTCATCAAATATTAAGATACTATTAAGAGATACTCAGTTGAATAGGTAAAGATAATATGGAAAAATGAATAAAATAGTTGGGTTGTAAAAAATTTATGGAGTATGCAACATTCAAAAATAGCTCTATACTGTATAACTGTGGTATGACACAGAGGTGGTAAGGACATAAAGGGCACTGTAAGTTATTCTAGGAATTTTGGAATGTTATTCTCCCTGTAGATGGGGTGGTGGAGTCACTGAGTGATTTCAAGCCAGATAGTTACATGATAAGAAGTGTATTCTAAATAGATGCCTGACTGCTATATGATGAATGTGTCTAAAGGAAGAAAAAGATGCAAGTAAAACAATAAAAAATCTGGGCAACTAAATCCAGAGAAGGTAAAATGGTTTGTTCTAAGGTGACGGCAAATGAAATGAAATCATGGAGGAAAGTAAATGAATTAAAGACATGCATTCTAAAGATAAAGTCAGCTAGACGAAGTGATTAATTGAATTTGGGTGTGAGGTAAATGGAAGAAAAGAAAAACTCCATAGATACTTATGCCATTCATTGATTAGGGAATAACAGAGAAAGAATGGATCATGAGACCTTGGGACACAGGCCACTGCCATTTCACTCAACCTTTGTGTGTGAAGATAATTCGTTTTGAACCATGGAAAGCAACAGAGGGTCTGCAGAACTTTGAAATTTGACCCACAGAAACAAAGGAATACCATCCTTCTGAGACTTGTTTTTACAAATACCACGTTTCTTTCAAACAGAAGCCAAAGCAAACCAGAATATTATCAAAGGCTAAATTCAACTGAGGAGATGAGAAAAAAATTACTCACTTTATGAAGAGCGGATTCCTTCAGATACTGCCACAGCATTTGGTAAATTTCTCTTCCAACATGTCCCTCCTGCTGAGCTCAGGCAACATTTATTTATCCTATAATAACTTTGGACCCCAATTTCAGCAACACACGTAATGAGTGAAAAATGTACTTCTTTTAGCAGGTCAATAACATGATAAAATATTACTTAAATTGCAGAGATAAAAGAAAGTTGAGGGCTGCAATAAATGAAGCAGAAAAGGATAAACTCAAATCATAGTCAAAGGAGATGCTCAGTTGGATAACAGCAGATAATATACTATGCAGGCTCTGAAGTCACTTTACCTTTGGTTCATGATTTGCCTTACATAAATTGCTAAATACAGAACACTGGATGGGTTGCTTAACTTCCTTGAGTCTGTTTCTCCATCTCTAAAATATTCATGACTAACTCCCATGGTCATGTAGAATGGCATGAGCTACACTGACTATAGCTGGTATACAGAAGACTCTAAATTTAAATGCTGCGAATTTTTTGGCTTTAACTGTTGAAAATTGAACCCAGGGGTGTCACAAACATCATAAGTATGTGCTCCACCACTAAGATATATACTATAGCCCAATGGGAACGTTTTATTTGTTCTACTCAAATATTTTATTGCACTGAAATATCATTTTAAAAAGAAATCTAGCCAGTTAACATCTTGCAACATTCCCACCACACAGACACAGCCACACACTATCTTGTTGAGAAGGCTATTTCAAAAAGAAATCAAAGTTGATAGTAGCATTTTTGAGATTTCAATAAGTGTAGAGAGTGGTAAAGCTTCACAGCTGCCGCCCCGCCTCTCTGGCCTGTGGGCATCCGGTGCGTCAGCCTACATTTCCCATGATCCTCTCCTGTCCCGCCAGGAAATGACGACGGCCTGTCCACGCCCCCATACGATGACAGCTTCCACTCCTGTTTCTATATAAACCTTGAACATTTCCACAATAAATGAAGACTTGATCGGGATTGCTCGTCTTGTCTTCCTTTCTCTCTCCCCAGCCTTGCCCTCCCCCATCTCCATGCCCTCTCCTCGAGACCCCCGTTTCTTTTAGGACCTGCAGGCCGGTTCAA
>RJWM01042260.1:0-14533 GCA_004363535.1 Dasyprocta punctata | reverse complement strand
CCCGGCCCAGGCAGGGAGGGAAACAGGCTCTGCATAGCAGTGGGGAACATGCTTCTCTTCTGAGCAGGAGACGGTAAAAACACGACGAGACTCATTATGGTTTATATCTAGGTGTGCCCCCAAAGCCTCACGTGCTCATAAGTATGGCTTTAGGGAGGTGATTGGATCTTGGGGTGTCCACTGATGAGTCTACAGCTAAATGTGATGTTGGGAGATGAAGCCTGGTTGGAGGAGGTGGGTCACTGGGGGCATGGCCTGGAAGGGTTTATCTCCCTCCATGCCACTATCAATGGCTCTCTGCTTTCTGCCTGCCCTGACTCTCTGCTCTGCCACCCTGCCTTGGAGTCAGCTGACCATGGATTGAAGCCTCTATGAACTGAGCCAAAATAAACCTTTCCTCTTTAGAGCTGCAGGGGTCAGTGAGTCTCAGCAATGAGAAAGTAACTAAGACCAGAAGGAGAACTTCTTCTAATTCCTGGCACTTAAATCAGAAGGCAGAGTGATTGATTGACTGATGAGATGGGGAGGTAGGGTCTTGCTTGGTTGCTCAGGCTAGCCTCCAGCTCTTGGGCTCAAGTGACCTTCCTGCCTCAGCCTCCTGAGTAGCTTGGGTTTCAGGTTTGGGCCATTGTGCCTGGGCTTCAACCAGAAGACCTCAATTCACTGCAGCTGCTGTTTTATTTTTAATACCATTCACTTAACACCACTGGAAGTCATAAGGAAGAAGTCATGGTTTTTGTTCTTTTATATGTGAGGAAACTGAGGCCCAGAAAGAAGTGGTGGACCTGGGATTGACAGAAGGTGCACAGGACCATCCTGACCTGACAGAGTTGCATTTGAGTCCTACTTTTGTTCCGTCTAGAAGACAATACATTACTTAAAACTTTTCCTCATCTGTAAAATGGGAATAATGAGTTCTACCACAGTGGACTGCTGATAGGTTCAAATAAGCTCAAGAAAGTATGTTTTTAAATGCTTTGCAAATTCTAAAGTATCATGCTAAAACGAGAGGTGGCATCCTTCTTAATGGGCATGATCATCAAACACTAGTTAACAGAGTAGGCTCTCAGACTGGCTCCTTTGTTGAGGAGCTATGAAATCGTGGGCAAGTTACTTAACCTTTCTGTGCCTAGTATCTTCTTCATGGGCTGTTAAGGGGGACTAAGTCTCATTAACCCATGCATAAGTGGTAAGTGTTCTGCCATGTGGTAAGGGCTCAGTTAATGACTATTACTGCCACAGGCACCACACCACTCCTGGCCCCAGCCTGCAAACTTCCGGAGGAGTTCTGAGCCTGTCTTGTCCACTGCACTCCCGAGCAGCACACGGGTTGAGGCACAGAGGGGTACGCCAGTTAACACAGGACTGCAGCCAGCATCCACCTCCTGTGGTGTGTGCCCTGCTCAGTAACTCGAGGAGAATTTCTGAGGTTCTCATTGGGTTTGTGAGATTTCTTGGGATTGCCAAGCTCCACTGTACTGGCCCTGGGAAGTTGTCACAGCCTGGAAGCAAAGAGGGATCTTTCCTGTCACCCATGATTTGCTCTCTGTCCTGTCTCCTCACCCCAAAAAGCTGTTGATCCTAAGCTCTCAGTCCTAAACACCCTCTCAGACTTTGCCTCAGGCTTTGCAGCTTCCTCTTGCTGGCCACAGTGGCTGTGTGAGTCTCTGGGTGCTTGTGCCTCTGTGTGGGTGCCGGGGCACAGGGGCCTCATCTGTGTATACCGGGCAGTAGATGTGGGGGTCGCGTGACTGCATAGGGGTCTGGGGGTACAGTGGGACTGTGCAGCTCTGTGTGTGGTTGTTGGTGTGGGGCTGTGTGTGCAGGATGGGGGGGCCGAGACAAGTGGAAGGCAGATGGGTCCATGTCCTGCACTCAGGAGTAGAAAAACCTGTCACCTGTGTGGGGGTAAGGGAGAGTGGGCCAGGCAGGTACAGGTGCTGGTTCATAGGTTTGGGTGTGTACATATGTCACATGGAAGGGTGGCAGGAGTGAGTCCCCAGAAAAAGGTCTCTGGACAGAGAAATGCACCTAGGATTTATTTCCCTGAGGAATCTGAAGGATGGATAAATACAGCTCATCCATGAAGGAGAAAACATTTTTCATTTCCAAATATGCCCCTGACCAGCAATTACTTTTGAAACATCAGAGGTCTCCTACCTCTGAATACAACCCTCCTTCCATCAAACGCAATCTCTCTCCCTAGCCAGCTGCGTCAGCCCTTGGCTCCCTCTTCAGAGCAGCCCATGAAGCTGGACCGCTTGGTTTGACTCCTAGCTTTATGCTTTGCCCTTGATCCTTGGCAAGTTATTCATTCTCTGGCTCGGAGGAGTTTCCTCTTCTGTCAAACAGAGTGTACAACAGCACTCCTTGGGGGGCGTGAGGGGATGAGTAAATTAGTCCATGTGGTGTGCTTAGAGAGCGAAGGGCTCTATTCATTTTAACTCCTACCACTTCAGCCTTTCCTTCCTCAGTTATACCCACAGGTGGGAAACGAGTGAATTCAAAACAGCACTTCCCACCTCCCCCTGCTCTCGTGGACCCTCCTGCATCTCAGTCGCACGCCACGTGCCAAGCAAGCCTGTGCCTCCAAGAGCCTGCACACACGGAAAGCTCCAGAAGTGCCATCATCATTCTGGCCATTGTCTGACAGTGACTGCACAGTATCACCACTGGAGACCAGGGGCTGTTTGCTCCGGGCGCTTGCTGAGGGCCAGGACTGCTCATCTATGTCTAACTCTCTGGATTTGGCACCAGGCAGTAAGTGTGTGATGAATGCAAGCTCAAGAAGAGTGGCACTGTGGACAGTGAATGCAGGTTTTAATGTTATTTACCCAGTGTGGGGCTTTAACTAAAGGTAAAGGTTAGTGCCCACCCTCTGGAGGCTCAGAGTGCTAGGGGAGGGACAACAGCAGGGCAGAGAGGAAAACAGCAGAGATCAGAATGTGGAGTCCGGACGGCTTCCCAGAGGAGCTGAAGCTGTTGTACAGGCAGAAGGGCAGGGAGCAGGGGTGGGGGAGAGGACACATTCCTATGGGCACAGTCACCTCTAGCCCTCAGCTGCAGGACCACAGTCCAGGCTAGCATGGGAGCCACTTGATTTGCCAGTGCAGGGACCAAGCACTGCCAGGGCTCACCACCATGTCAACTGTTCTCTTCCCTGTCACTAATGACACGAGCTGTAACACTAATGCCAGAGACAGGGTGGCAATGATCTTGGGCCGTTCTCCTCATAGTTGTGGCAGAAGTAGTCTCTAAACCTCCCTCCAAGCCTCCTGGCATGGAGATAAGGGTTTCATTCTTGCTCTGAAGTGCTTCTAGCCAATAATGTGCCCACAGTGCAGCCCTATAGTGACCACAGGGGTCACTATCAAATCTTTATCTGGTCCCTTTCCTGCTCTTTTTCCCCTCAACTCCTAATTTATCACCATTCCTAAAGTGACTCTGAGCCCTGTGTGCCTCAGGTGACAACTGGGGGTAGGAATCGCAATTCCTCAGGTGATGCTTGTGGGGACTAACTACGAGGAACATAAAAGCACCCAAGATTGACCCCATGGTGAGCCCTCTGCTAATGCTAGCCCTGCCTCTCCGTCCCTTGCTTTTTCTTTGCTCAAAGAGCATCAACCTGGCTGGAACGGGCTTTATGCTTTGCTTCTCAGCCTGAAGCTTGGCTGGGGTGGGGGAGGATGGGGTGGCCTTGGCATTCTGCCTCTCCCTCCCTCTGGGTAACAGAAGGGATGTGTCTGCAGAAAGGCCTCCTGAGATCTACATGACCACACATCCTGACGCAATTTCTGTGGCTTCACGCTCACTCAACCAACTATAGCGGATGCACCATAGCGAGGAGATTGAATGTTCCTAGCTGTATCCTAGACCCCCTCCCTTAGAAGTCAGACCTGGGAAGTTGTTTTTAATTTCCCCTTGGATGTGTGTGAGCACACGGTAACACATGTGAGTGTGGGGAGTGTGACAGCACAGGATGGTGGCAAAAGGAGAACAGAACCGGGCACTCCCAGGTAAGTTGCCCGACTACCTGGTTTTGCATATGTATGACAGAGAGAGAGAGACAGAGAGAGAGAGAGAGAGAGAGAGAGAGAGAGAGAGAGAGAGAAGAAAGGAAGAGGCAGAAAGAGAGACACAGAGATAGAGAGACAGAGACAGAGAGAGGCAGAGAGAGACAGAGAGAAAAAGAAAGAGAACGTGAGAGAGACAGAGACAGAGACAGAGAGACAGAGAGAGACGGCGTGGCACAACCCAGGCTGAGGAAGGGAGGACATGCTGCTCCTGGAAGCAGCCTGAGCCTCTTTTCCAAGACCACCACACCCACTAGTGGTCCTTCTAGGGACTCTACACAACATAACTCAAGGTGGAGAATCAGGGCCACTGGCAGTGCTGCTTGTCACCTCACCTAGACCTCCTCTATGTCTCTTCTCTGAGACTGCCACACAAGTCTTCCCATCCTCTCATAGCCTCCCACTTTCCTCTGGCAGGAAGAGCCTCTTTCTTCCCCTTGGAAGCCCCCAGGACACTGTACCTAAGACTCAGGGTCAGCGACATTCCCCATTACAACTTCTACCCCCAGAGAGAGGACCTGTGATATGTGTTTCCCTGCCAAACATCTGCATGAGACTCTGTTAGCTTCTAAAAGAACCAAATGGCAACCACCATTCTGAAAACTAGTCACTTGACACAGTGACTAGAAAAATATTATATAGAGCCAGTGTTTTTTGAAATTTTTTTTTAATCAGGTCTTGCTATGTTGCCTAGGCTGACCTTGAATACCTGGCTCCCTTCCTGAGTAGCTGGAACCTGTGGATGCAGTGTTGCCACATGAGATTTGTGACTTCAGGCAAGTTACTGAGATTCTCTGAGTCTATTTCTTCATCTGTAAAACAAGGAAAACAAAACTGTGTTTACCTTGTATACCCCTGTATGCCTAATTCCAGGTAAAACAAGAATGCTAAAAAGTTATTGGCTAAATGGATGAATCAGTGAGCACAGAGGATTGTTATTGGGATTAAGAGATGAAGAAGTAAACAATTTATCACAGCAGTGGCACATATTAAGCATTCACTATAAAATAGTTATTATTATCAGGTCAGTTCCCTGAGTTAATATAAAATTGGGTAATTAAATCTCAATAGTGACATGACCCCAAAGAATTCAGGCAGTTGCCCCTGAAGTTCAAAGGGCAATATGTTGTATTTCATTGTATTTATTTTAACAGATTTCCACTGAATATATCTTATGTGCTCGGGACTAGTGAGATCTTATTTAAAGTATGGAAGGATTAAGCCAAGCTACTCTTCTAAAGAAGTTATTTTCTAGTTAGAGTAGCAAGATCAACACTTATTAACATATGTGCCTTCTGGCTGGAGCTGAAGATTCATCCAGCATTCTAAGTCCAGTATAAAATTTTGATTTATTTCTTCAACAAATATTCCTGTGCACTTTCTGTGCACAGCAGGTCCCTAGCTAAGCACTGGGGACCCTGGGACAAACACATCAAATCAGATGAGCTGCTCCCAGACTAGAGATGAAGATCTCACAAAAATGGGTTGGGACAATAAATACCAATGCAGAGCACTGAGCTCAGGGCACTACTTCTGCAATAGGGTGAGGAGGCCTGTTCCCAATACTTCTGAGTAAAGGGCTAAAGAAGAGTGCTCTCTCTCTCTCTCTCTCTCTCTCTCTCTCTCTCTGTCTGTCTTTTCCTGGGGAACACAGGGCCCCAGGCTGCCCTCACCTATCCGGAGGCTGGAGAACCTGGCTGCCCACCAAACACCTATACTGACCATCCTACCTACCAGGCCCTGAAAACAGTATCTCCCACAGTGGCTTCCAGGAAACCTGGGCCTTACCAGAACTCTGGAGCATCATAGTTAGAAGGGCCTTTGAGATAATCTGAATGAAAGTAGAGCCTCATTTTGCAGCCAGGAGAAGTTGAGAACCCCCAACTATTCCACTAGGAGTGATGAAACTAAGGATCGACAGCCCCAGCCTGACCAGGCTTCCTAAAGTACAGAAAGGCCTGAAGATTCAGACTCTCCCAGAATCCTCAGTCTCACATGGATGTAACAGGTGAATGGAGAGATGCAGGATTCTGCTCCTAGCACCTGGCTAGTGGGACTGAGACAGGCTCTGGGCTGAAACTACTCCTGAAGCAAAGTGCTCAGCTCCTGGGCAGGATGCTACTTCTAACACTACACCCCCTTGCTACTCAGCCAATGTAGCAACAAGGTAAATGAATGTCCTTCTCTAGTGTGATCACTACTCACTAGCATGAAAACTAGTGGGTCACAGCTTCAGAACCAGCAGGTCCTTTGCCCTCTACTTGCTGGTGCTGTACCCTTGACAAAGTTTAACGTCTCTGATCCTTGGTTTTCTAATGGCTAAATGGAGATAACCATGCCAACCTTTATGTTGTAGTCAGGTATAAATGAGATGCACTGGGTGTCAAGCACCTAATACAGTGCTGGAATATACTATGTGTTCACTAAATAATAGGATTATTATCTTCATACTCTGAACATTTTTAACACACTTGAGAGAGTAATAGTGTTTTGCTCATAGTAGTGCTCGATAGATATCACTAATAGTGAATATTTTTATCTATACAGTTATATGAAACATAATCAGCATACATGTATTCATGTAACTGTTTACACCCGTAAGTACAGACTACAGAAGCTGAAAAAGAGAAGGCCAGAAGGTCTCCTCCCTCCTGCATGCTTTGGAGCCAGACCGAGTTGTCCAGAGAGAGAAGTGGGGCTTTTCCTTTCTGCTCAGCCCATTGTACCTGAAGACCTGGTGACCTTCCAACCACTAGGGCAGAAGGAAAGTGCCAGTTTTAGCACCTGGCTGTTTGCTTGATGCTCCTTAACACCACCAGCTAAAAGTCAGGGCAAGAAAAGCTATGCAGGTGGAAAGGGGCAGGGGGAAGGTCATGCAGCAGTCAACATGGACGTCCCTGCTAACAGAGCCAAGCTCCCCAAAGAAGGCAGCCATGTGTCCATTCTGTACATCTCCAGTCAACTGTGGCTCAGGTTTCTGAAGACCATTTTTCTATCCTCATGCTCAGAGATCTATAAGCTGAAGTCTCCAAGGTAGAAACCATTGGTTTGATTTGTCTTTTAACTTGCTTGTTAAGCAGCAGGGTCATTTGCATCTACTGTTATATCTGGGCAAAATTTGAATGAGATATATCTTGGACTAAAGACCCTCTTCTAGCTCACGTCATGCTTATTTGCATGAACCTCTACTTCTGATCTTCTGTTCCCTTGTCATGCTGTGTCTCTGAAAATTTAGGAATCTCAAGAGGCCAGAACCTCAATTTCTCCTTTGCTTATCTCTCTGCAGTGCCTCAGGCTGAGGGAGCTCAGTCCAGGCCACAACTTGGACAGCAAAAGCAGGCAGAGGGACATGCAATTACCTGGTGAATTCAGGCAAATAAACAATTTATTGGCTCTGGTGTGCTGAATCCCTTTCATGAGTCTTTCGAGAGATTTGTGGAGTGGGGGAGGCATTCTGGGAAAACCCCCAGGGTCTCTGGCCATTAACCTCCATTTCCAGTTACCAGGTCCTAGTGCCCTCACAAACCTGGAGTCCCTCCAAAGGACCACTGCTCTACACCCTTAGGGAAAATGCTCAGTTGCCCTGGGCTCTGCCTCTGCTGGGGCTGCACATTAGGGATGAAACTAACTGTTAATCAATCCTTGGGAGGTCCCCCATCTTGATGGTCCCCCTGTCTTTCCCAATACCTGTCTGCTACTTCCTTCTACTGTCGTGGAGGTACAGACTTGGGGAGGTGGGTGAGAAGCTTTTAGGGGTAGTTTTTCTAGTTGCTATAAATCAGCCTTGTTGTTGTCTTCCCTTTTGCTCTCCTTTTTACCTATCTTGTTTTGGTTCTCTCAACGGGCAAAACACAACGCTATGTAGGGTATGTCTAATTGAGGAATGTTAAACCTTCCCATGCTGGGCTGTAGGTCATGCTCTTTCAAAGTTGTCCACTGGGATAAACCCATGCAGGAGCTAAATATAGACAGGGCTCCTCCTCCCCCAGCCTCCCTTGTCCTCTGTGGGCACAGGCATAGGCAAGAATCGATGATGCACTTGATGGCAGCAGGCTGTGTTACAGCCACCCCTGCTTAGAGACCCTTATCTGCACCTGCAACTGAATGGCTCTGATAGGGCCCTGACATACTAAGGACAGGAAGTCACCACGGTGACCTTACAAGTCCAGCAATCAGGAGGGGACAGAGGCTTGGCTGTGTGAGGCAGACTCTGGACACACACTCAGGCCAGCATCCTCGCAGGCTTTCAGCTGGCCAAGTGAGAATCCTCTGCCATGGCCTGGCTGCTTCAGGCCACTGGCAAAGGGGCAACCCTGTTGGTGATGGTGGGGAGGCTGTTTGTGTTATTTATGCCGGAAGTCCATGGCATTCTCCAGGAGCTCTTCTGCACACCTCCCCAGAACACCAAGAATGGATGAATCAGTCCCGGCTCATCAGAGCCTTTCATGCTAAACCAGCCCAAATGACTGATTTAGAAACTGCGTGGTCTTGTTCTCTGAGTTGCTTTCTGAGGCACATGCCAGAGCAGGGCCAGGTCTTCATTATCTCCATGCACACCCTTTGATGAAGCACCTGTGTCTGCATGGCACTGTGTGCCCAGTGCCATACCCAAAGAGGCAAATAGGATGCACTGATGGGAGATATGTACTCAGGATACTAAGGCAAGGAGGAGAAGGTAAAAACATCATTTGTTCCAACACCTTAGTGATCATCCCAATCTTGCAGGAGATCTCTATGATTCTAATATGAGAGCAGATGTGTACAGTACCTTTAACAAGGCTCTCCAATAACAGAATGGGCACACTCAAGTTTGCTAGCTTAATCCTGAGAAAGACTCCTCGTGGTGGTGGTTCTCAAACACTTGACCACGTACTGGCAGCATCAGAACCACCTGGGGACATTCTTAAATGAGGATTCTGGGGCCTCACTCTGACGTGGAGATCCATTTCCAGAGGCTGAGGCAGGTGTTGCATCAATCCTCAGCAGATGGTGGCATGTAGAGGTCACCCAAACTGTCAGTGCTCTAGCAGTCCTAGTGAGCAAGTGGTCTACTGGTTCTTAGCACTAGCAGATCTCAGAATCACTGGTCAGTTCATAGGAGTTGTAACATTCAGACCCCATCCCAGGCCCTTTAAAGTGGAATCCCTCATGCTAGGCCCTGAGCTCTCTCACTTCAGAAAGCTGCTTGAATAATTTTAATGCGCAGAGAGTGAAACACCACATTTTCGGTACCTGTGTTCTACCGATGAGGATCCCATACGTTTGGCAGTGGTGTGAGTTGCCAGAAGTCATGCAACTACCTGGGGGAGAAACAGGAAGAAAGCCCCTTGCTTTGCCTTTCCTTCCAAAGTTCTCTCCACTCCTAAGCATTGTGTTCTTGAAGCTGTGAGCCCAGGAGAACCCAGGGAAGTTACACACTCAAATGGTGTCCACGAATTCGAGGGGCATATTCTAACTCCTCTCCTAAACATGAGTTGGAAGAAACAGCTATCAGGCTACGACATGGTGTGGAAACACATATGGAGCCCCTTGCTCTGAGTGAACATGGGGGTACAGGGAGTTTTCCATCAATCCTCTGATCCCTGGGTTATGGGGTCAGCATCTATGACTATGAACGCACCTGAACGTTTGTGCTACTTTTCCTCTTGGGCAGTAGCACGGCATCTTGCCTGGCAATGCAGGCCCATGTTGTGAGGTCTGTTTAAAGTAGTATGTTATTCAGAGCATGCCAGAAAAGCAGGGTTTCATCCTCTCAGATCTCCTGTCATGGCATCAGCACCAGTTATTTGGCACCTAGGCATTTACTTGTGGCACATGACACCTACACTATATTACTTGCAAAAACTAAACAAAACAGAAGTCCTGTCTTATCAAAGAAAACTGGTGGGACGGTTTGTGAAGGTTGCCTCAGCCTTGACCTGGCTCTTTCCAGACACTGCTCCTCAGCACCCCCTTCTCCTGTCTACCTTGGGCTCAGAGATGTCCCCTCACACTCTTACACTCAGCATTTGGTTTGGAGGATCAGGTTGTGTTGATGGTTCAGTCCTGCCTGACTCCAGATCCACCTGTACACAATCACCCACTCCTGAACCACAGTGACACAGGCCATCAAGAAAAACACAGAAGGAATGAGAATCGGCAGCCTAGTTACCTGTCGAGCACCTGGGTTTCTGAAGCCTCCCAAGCTTCCCTGCCTTTCCCATATTCTATCAGCCTGGAAACCTTTGTTGTGGTCCATATGTAACTCCTCTCTTCCCTCCAAACTCCTTTCATTGGCCCTACTGAATGATACACCTACTCTCACAGCTGGTTAACATCTTCTGGTCTGTTGGCTTGGAATTGCTCAATGAGATGACATCTCAAGCCTCCTTCCCTCTCTATTTTCCCCTCCCCCACCATGGGCTCCTGTTTCCTCATCTGCAGCCTTCTGTCACGGAACTTGTCACACTTCATAAGGCACAAGTGCTCCACAGGGACTGATGAACTGATTGCCATGAGAACAAACTGGCTGCTGGGATGTGTTTAGGGAGTCCCAGGTACTGTCTGCAGGAGACTTAGAAGACAGTTTTCTCTGTGCATGTGCAAAATAACAAAGGGAAGGACTCTCAGATGAGCTTATCATGATCTCTAAATATTTGCATTTTGTGTGTTGACCCTGTGTGTGTGTGGGGGGGGGTCTGGGCTTGGTGACTGTTAACTTGCCTCTGACTAGCTGAACAAGGCAGGTGTTTTGGAACCTTACTTTTGTGATTATAAAAATGCTGTGGAATCCATCTTGGTAAGAGTGTTTCTCTCAGATCAGTTGCCCCTAGGTCACCTGCCAGCTGTCATGTCAAGAGGCAGGCAACGCATGGTGAGGGACTGAGATCAGCCAACAACCATGTGAGTCAAGTCTTTAGACAGCCCCTTGACTACAGTCACAGGAGAATTTGTGAGCTACTGGCACTTCACAATGCAGTCATAAGCTTTGACTTGCATTGTTCTTTCTCCCCAGGTATCCTGAATGCATCTAGAGGTAACATTCCTACTGCACTAATCTATGCTCTACCACACCTAGCTCAGGTCAGCATTCTGCAAATATTCAATAATTAAGGAAGAGAAAACAAAGAGTTGCCTGTCACAGGCATGTAAAACAAGTACATGTTTGTGAGGAGGGGACAAAAGAATGTGTTTTTTGATTGGCATTTCTTTAGCACCTATTGTATGTCTGGAAAGCAGCTGGACATTTTCCACACATTGGCTAATCTAATCCGAACAAATATTTGCATTGAGGCAAATATAATTTGCATTTCACTAGCAAGTAAATTAAGACTCAGAGAGGTAAAATAATTTGCTTAAGTTGCACAGTTAAAGTAACAGTCAAGACTGATGGGAGTTTTTAGAATTCACTCAGTTGACTGAGTCCTCCAGTGAAGATGGAAGGAAATCAATCTGAGGTGGCTTGCCCAAGTTTATACTTGTAATCTGGAAAGTAGCAGAGCCTGGAAGGGAACTCCAGAGTCTAGCTAGAATGATTACTCTGAGATATGTGAATGGTGGTAACAGAACCAGAAGGACTTGGGGTCACCTCTGTTTGGGGCTACTCTTCCCTGCTCCTGCTGGGGCTCCCCTTATCAGCTTCACCCAGCCCTCCTCCTCCCATGTACCAGTGACTTTCCACTTTGACTGTGAGTTCCCTTTTCTTGAGTCTTTTCTTTGACTTAATGCCATACTTTTTGCCTCAAAAAAGCAGAATCAGAGCTCTTCTCCAAGGTTAACATGAAAATATCATTCACTGTGTTCCCCAGTTGTTTTGGAGGTTCTGCTGTTGGGGAGATGTGTGTATAGAAAAGGAGAGGATCGAGAGAAGATGAGAATGAAATAAAAACCTAGAGCAACAAGGAGTTTTTCATCCCTGAAGCTAAGTTTTGGGTTAAAATCAGTCTAAATCCCTGGTCCTGTGCCTTTTTTGATAGTAGGAGAATAATGTGAGATGGCAAGTAATAAGGTTTCCAAAGGCATTAGATGGGCATTTAAAATTCAGAAGGCAGGCACCTCAATTCTGAATTAACTTCCTTTTTTTCTGGCCCCAAGAAGGTCTATGTTTCTTTCATCTTCTTTCCAGCCCTACACAGGCTCTTTCACGCAAGTCAACACTCCTGTCCCACAACAGGTGTGACTGCTTCCCATTACATTGTCATGGCAACACCCACTGCCATCTGAGCGGGGGGAGGTGGCAGCGGAAACAGATGAGTGGCCAACAAGGCTTTCCGGGAAAGTCTCATCACGGCACACTGCTCACTGCCAACTACTAGAGCCGTGTGGAATGCAGGGTAGTGTAGGAGGTCCTTGTTAGTGAGGCACAGTCATGGCATCCTTCCACTCTGACCAACGGACAAAGAGACAGGACATTAGTCAATGTTAACGTGTATCTGAGGACAGAGGATTATTGATCAGCATGAGAAAGCAGATTTATACACATAGTAAATGATTGCATTGAAAGCAAAAGGCCCTGTGAGGTTGTAACTATCATGTGGTTGACCTGAAGTAGACACAGGGGCTAATTTTTCCCTGTGCCAGTATAAGCCAAAAAAAATTACAGAACCTAGTGTCATCACGGTCACCACCCCCTCCTGCCCCTCAGAGTAGAAATGGAAAAGAGCCATTATCAAGACCTCCAAAGACATTAGGGAGACACTGTGTTCAGAAAGCTCTGCCTATGAGCAGCTTTCAGGTCATCTTCTTTAAGACACGGATGATAGCACACCCTGCATAGAGCTGTTGGAACTAAATGCAGCAAAGTGCTTGCTAAGGTGAGTATTCAACAGATGCCAGCCACTGCTATTGCAGCTGGGCACAGACCCTCTGTGCTGACAAGGATGGTGCCATGCAGTGGCTCTCCATATAAGTTCTATGTTCTGGTGCAAAACCACAGCAGGAATGCATTTTCAGTGGCCTCAGAGCCACAGAAGTAGTTTTTTGTTGTTGTTGTTGTTGCTGTAAGAGTCTCACACACTGTTTATCTCCTGAGGTAGGTGACACTCTCCCTGAGTACCTGGGGGAGGGGCAGTTCCAAGTTTGGTGTTTCTTTTTAGAATGGCCTTGACTTCACACAACCATTAATTGAAGACTCTCTACTACCAGGAGGGTTACACATGGAATGGGCTTGAGAGTTCAGGCATAGCACCATTCTTGGGGCCTGCGGGGATACATGGGCAGTTATCTCAAGGCTCAGATCAAGACGTGTCGGGCTCACTCCTGTCCTATACCCAGCACTCAACACCAAGCCTCTGGGGCTTTCTGATCAAAAGTAGGAAGGACAGCTAGCCAGAGCAGACAGCTGAGGTCCACTGGAGTAATTAATCCTAAAGGTTACCAGTGCCTGCCTGTCCTGCTAGGGAGCAGGAATCCAATTACCCACAGTGACAGCAGCTCAGTCCCCAGGGAGAAACTCGTCTGCAGGGCAACCCAACAACCTGTCCACTTGAAATATTTCTGACAAGCAACTCTGCCCCACCCCTTCCACTCCTCTGACAGCCCAGCCAGGTACACACCTCGGCTGACCAGGACATTGCCCAGGCCACAGTGCCCGGACTGTGGCGCAAAGAAGTGAATTCTGGGAGGCCAGATCAGAATGGCATTAAAAGCCTCCTGAGAAGAGCCTATTTCCCCTGGAGAAACAGAGATGAGAACTGGTCATTTTTCAAGGCTGAGCCAGAACTAGATGACATGTCAAAAGCAGAAAGGAAAGAAAAGCAATGAGAGATTCCAAATGAGTTTATTTGACCATTAAATAAATATGCAAAATTATGCAGATGTAGAAACAGGCATATAATTTTCAATCAACTGCTCTGGCAACATCTGAAATAGAGCTATGGTTCTGTATTGGGGCACCACTGGGAGGGACTTCTGGCTCCCTTTCCTCCACCATTCCAAAGAATGTAGGGTATGGTGCAGGGAGGCTGGGAGAGACATATGTTGTGCCAGAAGACCCTTTTGCTCTTTTTTTGTAGCCCTGACTCAGGCTAAGATAGGCTCCTACATGTCCAGAACCTTACATCCTGGACAAAAATGAAAAGCAAGCCAACTCTTTTGCATGCCTGCCACCAGGGAAAGGAATTTTGACTTTTGTAATGCAAATTGGCTTCCTGGCTTGAAAGTACATGATTAAAATGATATGTTTCAATGTGGGAGCCAGACAGCAGATTTGGTATTAGAAAGCAGCAGCTGCTGCTTACACACAGGGGTGCTGCACAGTGCGTGGAAGAGTACATGAAGAAGTATTTGCTGGGGCCCAGAGATTCTGTGACATGATAATCACATAATCACGTGGGTCATTCAGGTAGGATTACATAAACCTAACAGCAATTTGGGTGTAGGATAAGAAAGACTGAGTGTCTCCTTTCTCCTTCCTGGGCAGAACTCCATGTAGTTTCAGATTGGTCATCATTTATTCAATATTTATTGTGTTCCAACTCCAT